>JBBMKE010360000.1:0-13119 GCA_037834125.1 Lippia alba | reverse complement strand
ATGTGATCTTTATCTAAACCATATTTCTTTATTGTTTTTGCATTGTTCTTGCAGAAGAGGTTTCTATGGATTTGGTCTTGTTTTGGAGTTGCTGAGATTATTACTGATCTGCCGCGTAGAGTACAACATCTTGGTTGCAAGACAGAACAGAAAAAGAGCTAGAATTGAAAAGCTGAGAAGCAGGGGAAGTTACTCTCTTTACTGATAATCAGACTAAGTATTCCAGAATACTTATGATATAAACACATGTAATATTTAATTGATGTTGATATGTGCATACTTGCCTGTTGTGTTTATTAACAAAAAAAGAAGTTGGATTTATTTGCATACATGCCTATTGGATTGTATGTTAACCAAGAGAGAAGTTGCATTTATTTGATTGAAAACTGAAAGCATTTGTGAACAATTGTTTTCTTTACCTGAAATGAAAATTGAAATGAAGTCAGATTAATAATGCATACCTTATATTGTCCTCCCACATCCCAGACTATGAAGCTCACTTTTTTTATACTCAGTCTTCTCGACGTTGAACCCCGATAGCATATCAAAACATAGGATCACTAGCTAATGCTTGCATTTGTAAGTTTCAGTTTAAGTGTTTAAGAGTGGACTTTAATTTAGTTCTATCTTAATTAGGGATTATATGCATTTCAGGCTTCCTGTTCACGGTTATTAATTTGACTAGAATGTACTCTTCCTGAAATAAGAGGATATAATTGATACAAGTATAATTCAGGTTTTGCCTAATTAAAAAAAATTCACCTGCAGTTTGAAAAATTATCAAGGAGAGGGTTGTGTTGTTTCTGAATTGGGGGTATCAAGAAGAGGCCTTGAAACCCTTGAGACCTGCCACAATAAATTTATCCGAGTTGCTTAGTTGTTATGAGTATAGAGCAATGAATATTTCAGTGGTAAAAGAAGTAACACTTAGTATAATTACTCAAACTTCCCTTGACATGCCCTAAGGTCTACCTGACATATGCTGTCATGGTAAATGGTAATGAAATATTTAAAGTTAAATATTAAAGGTCAAACTCATTTGTTTCCTTTAGAATGTCATATGAAGTTTTCACTGAGGTGATCATTTTGATTCATTATCTCATACGTTCATGCATTTTTTTGTCTTTAAAGTTTAATACCTTACTCATCAAATAACCTTTGTCGCTTAAATGTTTTTGTTGACAGATGAAGCAACTCAAATGGCTTAAATGGCAATGTAGCAACACTAGGTAAATTTTCAACCGGTGGAGAGAAGTTCGCTTCATATTTAGTGTTGGTGTATTGCACGTAGTGTTTGCAAAATATGAATTTAGTTAATAGTACATGAATACTTAGTAATTCGGCAGATTTTATCGAATTTCGTGTTATGTTTGTTGTAACAATATTGTTGGATTTATGTACATGGTTGAATTTCTAATTTATTGTCTGCATATTACATTATTGTCGCATTTCCTTGGGGTATATAATTACTGAAAAAACAGGTTGGAAAAAAAATATATATTAAATTATAATATTAAAATTCCGACGAAAATTGTGAGGAAATTAGACATTTTCGTCTGAAAATTAAATAGAATTTTTTTAATTTTCGTCTGAAGTTCGTCTGAAAATTCTTCTGAAATATAAGTTTAAAAAAGTAAAAATATTAAGTTCGTCTGAGATTTCGTCTGAAAATATTAGGGAATATAATAAAATTTCTTACATTCGTCAGAAACGTCGTCTGAGAACAGTTCCAGACGAAAACTCTTTGTCGCAATTTCGTCTGAGAAATAGATGAGAAAATTTTGGTCTCATAGTTTCGTCTGTAATTTCGTCGCAATTTCGTCGGAGAAAATTATCGATTTCGGTAAAGATGATTTTCGTCTGAACGTTGTCTGAAATTCGTTAGAAATTTTGTTCGTCTGAGTTTCCATCGGAAATGTCTTCTGAAATTTTCTGCGACGAGGGTTTCACGGATGAACTTGAGTTCGTCTGAATTTTGTTTGAATTTCATTGGAAATTGAATTGTTCAGACGAAAATGCCCAAAAGTTCGTCCGAAAAGTTCGTCTGAAATCGCCTGTTTTTTTAGTGTTTTCAAAATTCAGAATAAATCTATGTAATTATGTTAGACTTTAAGCATGCAACTATAACCATTTTGGGAAAAATATCATTTTTAGTCCTCTAAAAATGTCCTTTTTCGATTTTGGTCCGGATTTTTGACTTTTCTCACGTTGCTTCCTTTTTTATTCAATTTTTCTTAATTATAGTCATCCGCATCGTACGTGACAGACATTTGACGATTTTTCTTGATTTCTCCTCCAAAATCTGAGTTGGCATATGACGTGGATTATTAATGTTTACGGAAAAAATAAAAAAAAATGCCGCGTAATTACAGAAATTATTATAATTTTACCCCAACTTCCATCTCATTCCTCAATTAAATAAAAAACACAACTTTTCTAATTTTACACGTGCTGCCACCTTTGTGCCACAATTGTTTCGTTGTTCAGATGAATTGGACAATGGGACCAACACAGTTCCACTTGTCTCGTCGAGACGTTCGAAACGCATACGAATTTGGCCCTATTCCATTTCTAGAAAAACCGTACGGGACCATAAAAGTCGCACGACCGCGTGTTCACTAACGTTGTCTTCAAATGGCGATATCTCCACCAAAACAACACGTCAATCCTCGAGACCACTCCCAATAGATTTCTCCTAAAGCGTACTACAATGCCCATGTCATGGGTGCTCCGATTAGCCGCCAAAATTGCCGAAAACGTCGAGCGTGTCGTGAGCCGCCACTTCGCTGGACAATATCTTCAGCGCCCGATCGTTTCAGGCCATGAAACAACTCCCAAGTTGTAGTTCTCATCGAGTAGATGAATTTCCATACCTCATTCACCAAATTCGGTCACCAGAGCTCGTTGCACGGCTCGTTCAAAGTTTCAGCTGATTTGAACTGCGATCAACCATGTTTAACGGGCCATATCTCTTAAACCGTTAGTCGAATTTCGACTCCGTCTGTGTCATCGTGTTCCTTGCATCGCGATGTTCGATTTATGCTATTCATTCGCAAGATTCCATTGAAAAACGATTGATTTCGGTAGTGTGTGTGATCGGTGTGTATATGTGTTGGGAAAGAAGAGAGAGTGAACGAGAGAGGAGAAAGAAGAGAGGTGGGTTAGGAGATGAAGTTGGGGTAAAATTAGGAAAAAACTATAATAAAGGGGTAATTCATTAAATAAGATAGTTTATTTAATTATTTGGCATTTTTTATTTTTTTCCTTAAACATTAATAATCCACGTCATATGCGAACTCAGATTTTGGAGGGAAAATCTGAAAAAATTCCCAAATTTCTGCCACATAGGCTGCGGAGAAGAAAAATCAAATAAAAAAGGATGCAATGTGAGAAAAGTCAAAAGATTAGGACAAAATATAAAAGGAACATTTCTAAAGGACTAAAAATGATATTTTGCCAACTATTTTCTATATTTTATTCAGGTAAAAATATAAAATTAATTTCTTGTGCTTTTAATTTTGATAATTTAACTATGCGGGAATCTTATTTATTTATTTTGATAGATTTCTTACTATGCATATTATCTCCACGTACTTTTTCCGTTATCTAGTCAATAATGGGATAATTATTGCTACGTGTGGGATCATTATTGCAATATTTTCATAAAATATGCACTTTTTTTACATTTTTGCAACGAGTAAGATTAATATTGCAACAATATAAATTGAATGAACTAAAATATAATTTTTGATTATGTAAAGAAATAAATATAAATACTTAAAAATGAGAGAATCTTCACAGTAAAGTTGATAAACTTCAAGGGGCTTTGTGAAGTCGTGATTATTAAATTTATATATCTAATTAGGAGTAATGATTGATTACCTACGAATTAGGGGCAAAATAGGGAATTGAAAAGACAGATCTTAGCCGTTAAGGTTAAACCAATTGAGTTGACACCTCTGATGCACCGACACTTCTAAAAATATTATTTTGCCGTGCCGTGTCGTGTCGTGTCGGATACCGTATCCGACACTCCTCACGTGAGAAATTAAAAAAAAAATCCGTATCGCCGTATCGGTGTCGTATCGTGTCCATGTCGCCGTGTCCGTGTCCATGCATCATAGGTTGACACTTTTGGATTGATTGAAAAAAAAAATCTATTGAGATCAAAAAATTTCTCTCTCTAGGAGAGTTGGAGTCTCTCCCTGTTGAGAGTGGGTTCTTTTGTTTTTGGTGTCTCATTTTTTCCAGAGTTTCCTTTGCGTGGATCTCTCTCTCTTACCCCTGTTTCTCTTCTCCTTTTCTTCACTGCGTTCTTCTTCTTTCTTTTCAAAAGCGTCCCCGGATATCCCCTGCATCGTGTCGGCCGAGAACTTCAAGAACTCTGTTTCCCCGTTTGTGTCACAGATCTTGGAGAAGCATGGATGACAAATTGAATTGGATGAGTGGTGCCTTGAGCCTATCGACTGAGGAAGAGGAAGGATTATTGGTACCTGATGATACGTGGAAAGGAAAGAAGCAAACTGAGTTTCATCTTGTCGGTAGAGTCTTCACCAAGCGGAATGTGAACTTTGAAGCTCTCCGTCTTACAATTTCTAAGGTGATAAATCCGGTGAAAGGAATGTCAATGACGCAGCTTACCAATGGACATTTTCTCATGGCCTTCAAACATACATTGGATAGGTAGAGAGCTCTTGCAGGGTGCCCATGGCACTTCGATAAATATCTCCTTGTGAGTGGAAGAAGAAGACGATCCCCTACAGGTTAATCTTGATTTCAGTGATTTCTTCATACACATTAGAGGCTTGCCATTCACAAAGATGACTGAGGCCATGGCTAAGCTTGTTTCTAATAAGATTGGTATATTCAAGGATCTTGATTCGGAAAAAGGAAGAAACTAGAGGGGCGACAGCTTAAGAGTTCGAATAGCCATTGACGTCACAAAGCCACTGAAACGGTGTTTAAAGATTAAGAATGAGAAGAGAGGTGAATATTTGCTCAAGTTTACCTATGAAAAACTCCCAAATTTTTGCTTTTTGTGTCGGATGTGCGACCATATAGCCAAGTTTTGTGAAAAACATTTTGAGGAGGGATTAAAAAACCCAGCACCCCAATATCCATTCGGACTCTGGTTAAAAGAAGACCTCCCTAATAACCAGAGAAAGCCGTTCAACCTCAATAATCACTCCACGTCTACCCCCATCTTCCGATCACCGAACCCTGGCCGACCCGCCGGAACCTGCAGCTTTGACGAAAGAATATTTCAAAATTCCAAAGATATTCCCGCCAACTCCCCTTCCGTACCAAAGATTATCCCACCAAATCTCTCCAATCAGTCTGTCATAGCCAGCAATGAATCAGGCAGCCCACTTACTCTGGTCAAATACGCAGTCCTACTGAACAGCCTTGTCAGAAAGCGCACAAACACGTAAACCAGCGCTCTCTCTATGAATCTAATTCTCTCACCCAAAATAATTCAAGCCCAATATACAAACCAGCCCATTATATTCCTCCCCAATAGCCCAACGCCTTATTCGTGAATTTGAAGCCCAATAGAAAGACAAAACACCAGATTTCCCTTCTAACCCAAAACACAACAACTCACCCAGCCCAATGGGTAGTTCCTTAAGCCCAACTCCTTCAGAGATAAACCAACTACCCACTACAATTTATTTTGAATCCATTGAACCAAGCCCAAAACCAAACCATACCACCAGTTACGAGTTTGATAACACTAACTGTGGAAATCATACCAAAATCTTAGTCCAGCCTAAACAAGAATTCTCCCCTGACTCTTGTTCTATTTTTTCTCCCCCAGACAACAAGTGTATCAACCCCAAATTTCCCAATAAAAAGTCCTTCACACGTCTCTCCCCAACTACCCCTTCGGCTCCTTTCTCCCAGTGATACAATTTCTCTGACACTTCATACCTCTGATAGCGAAAGTCAGCAACCTCATCTTAAGCTCTCTCGCACGTCAATCTTCGGTGATATCACCAACGTTCCGGCGGAGGCTGTGGCCAATGAGTCTTTTATGTTGGAATTGCCAGGGCTTGGGGGGTCCCTGGACAATTCACAGCCTGGAGAAACTCATCCGGGAACATAACCCCTCAATTGCCTTTCTCTCGGAGATGAAGTGCAACGAGCGGAAGATTGAAACTCTTAAATTTAGATTAGATTGGTTTGGTATCTGTGTGGAGTCACGCGGAAAGGGGGGGTGGTTTGGCCCTTATTTGGAAGAAAGATATTGATGTTAGACTTATCAAATTCTCTCAAAATCACGTGGATGTCTCGGTTAATGGTTTGGGAACGAAGGAAGAATGGCGGTTTATGGGCTTTTATGGCGAACCTCTTGCCCACAATCAAAATTTTAGTTGGAGGTTACTGGAGAGGCTTAGTGAAGTCTCGCGGAGGCCTTGGCTCTGTGCTGGAGACTTCAATGAGATTCTCTCGTTTGACGAGAAAGAGGGTGGAGGGCCTAGACCACCTTCTCAGATTCTGGCTTTTAGGAATGCTATTACGATATTTGGGCTTGTTGATCTTGGTTTCTCCGGCCCCCATTTACTTGGTCTGATCGTAGAGCAACCCCAGGCACTATTTTCTATCATCTGGATAGAGGTTTAGCCAACGAGAAATTTAATCGCCTATTTCCTCATGCTAGAGTTGAGCATCTCTCTGCCCCCGTTTCGGATCACCGACCTATTCTCATTTCCCTTATCCCCCCTATCCAACATCCCGCTAAGGGAGGTCACCCTTCCCACTTTGACACTATTTGGGCTCAATCTACAGAGTGTGAGCACATCATCAAAGATGGTTGGGGGCCTAAGAATGATTCTTGTGGTTGGGTGGGGCTGACTTGTAAGATTTCTGACTGCCAGCAGGGATTAATTCACTGGAGGAAAAGTTCCAACTTAAACCCCCAACGTGAGATTGAGAAAATTGCTAAGGAGATTACCCATCTGAGAAACAGCTCTGTCACCCCAAAGAAGTCTTTGATGGAGAGAAAACTCCTTGTTAAACTGGAGAAGATGCATAAGCTTAATGAGACTTTTTGGAAACAGAGGAGTAAGTCGCATTGGCTACGCGAGGGTGACCGGAATTCCACTTATTTTCATAGTAAAGCCACCGCAAGATCCAAGAATAACACCATTAAAGGTCTCAGAAATGAAGTTGGAGTTCTTTGCACTGAACAGGATCAGATTCAATCTATCATTTCCAATTATTTTCATAGTCTGTTCAAATCAGATCGCCCGTCAATGGAAGAGATTGATAATGCTTTGAGTTCTATGACGCCAAAGGTGGATGACGCGATGTTCGCTGATCTTTCTCGGCCTTTCACGATTGAGGAGGTTGCCCGGGCTCTCTCCGACATGCATCCCCTTAAATCTCCGGGTCCTGATGGTATGCCCCCTTTCTTTTACCAAAATTATTGGCACATCGTTGGTGATTCTGTGGTTTCTTGTGTCTTGAGTTTCCTTAATGATTTGTATTTTCTTGATTCTATTAACTCAACTCACATAGTCCTTATTCCTAAGTGTAAGAATCCTGAACTTGTGTCGCAATTTCGCCCTATAAGTCTTTGTAATGTTATCTATAAGATTACTTCTAAGACTATTGCCAATAGACTTAAACCCCACATGTGTAAGCTTATCTCCCATTCTCAATCAGCCTTTGTTCCGGGAAGATTAATTTTAGATAATGTTCTTGCGGCTTTTGAAATCAACCATTTCATTAAAAGGAAAAATAAGGGTAGAGATGGTTTTATGGCTCTTAAACTTGACTTGAGTAAAGCTTACGATAGGGTTGAATGGTCTTTCCTTGAACGTGTTTTAATTCGTTTGGGTTTCCCTCATTCCTTGGTGCAACTGATTATGAAATGCGTCACCTCAGTTTCTTATTCTTTCATTTTGAACGGTCATCACTTTGGTCATATCATTCCGGAGAGGGGTATCCGACAAGGAGATCCCCTCTCGCCTTACCTTTTCCTTTTTTGAGCAGAGCTTTTTAGCAGCTTGATTTAGGTAGAGGAACGCCAGGGCTCTTTGGTTGGGGTATCTATTTGTAGGGGTGCTCCCCGCATTTCCCATCTTCTCTTTGCAGACGACACGTTGGTGTGTTGTCAGGCCACTCATGAGGCTGTTTCTTGTATCAACAGAGTTCTTTCTAGATATGCTTTGGTCTCGGGATAGGTGGTCAATCTTGATAAGTCTTCCATGGTTTTCAGTGGCAACATTAACCCTTTTGATAAATGCGCCTACGCAAGGGATTTGGGGTTCAAGCAGGTGACTCAGCATGATCTATACCTGGGTCTTCCTTCAGTAGTGGGTAGATCTAAGTGTGCGGTTTTTGCCAATTTGCGAGATAAAGTGTGGAGTAAAATACAGGGTTTTGCGAAGAAATTTCTTTCTATGGCCGGTAAAGAAGTGCTTATTAAATCGGTTCTTCTCGCCATCCCCTCTTATGCCATGAGTTATTTTCGACTCCCCGATACTTTTCTGAAGGGGCTGAAGACTTTGATTGCAAACTTCTTTTGGAATAATCGTGATCAAAACAAAATTCATTGGGTGGCTTGGAGTAAATTGTGCAAGAATAAATAGTCAGGTGGACTTGGCCTACGTCATCTTAAGAGCTTCAATAGAGCTATGTTGGCTAAACAAGCTTGGAGAATTATTAAGAATCCGGATAGCCTACTTTCTCGCATCCTTAAGGCACATTATTTCCCACGTACAGACTTCTTTGGTGCCTTTGTTGGTAGATGTCCGTCGTTTACTTGGAGAAGCATTCTCGGTTCTCGAAACTTGATTGAAGCAGGCTCTAGATGGAGAATTGGAAATGGAGCTTTGGTTAATATTTCTTCTGATTGGTGGCTGCCGACCCGCTCCTCTTTCAAACTGGTTATTGTTGAACTGCTCCCGCCGCACCTTTCTAAGGTTTGTCACATTATTAATCCTGAAATGAACACTTGGAATCTCTCTCTCATTTTCGGCCATTTCTCCGCTCCCGATGTAGCTGCTATCTCCTCTATTCCACTCGGGGTCTTCTAAATGGCCGGATGTCCTAATTTGGCACGCCACGAAAGATGGGCACTTTTCTATTAAATCAGCCTATTTTCTTGATCTTGAGCTGTCTCGTCGTACTTGTGCCTCAACTTCTTCGCTCCAGGTTGATCCCCCTTGGAATGCCCTTTGGAAAGCGGACGTTGCCCCTAAGATTCGGCTCCTTGCTTGGCGGATTTGTCTTAGTGCTATACCGGCGGCGTCCATTATTCGCTTCCGCCATTGCCTTTCGGATTTAGTTTGCCCATTTTGTGGATCATCAGAGGAAACTATCGATCATACCTTTCTCTTTTGCCCTTTTGGTCGGATGGTTTGAGCATGTTCTGATATTCTCTGGGCTCTTGTCTCTAATTGGTCTGGTGAATCATGCATATGGATTCTTAATACGATCAAATCTTTGTCGGAGGTTGATGCGAGAAAGTTTTTGACTACTATTTGGGCTATTTGGTGGACTCGAAATCGTCGCTTGATGGAAGGTTCAAATGTAAGTCCTATGGATGTCGTTTCTTTTGTTGTTTCGTTTATCCAAGCATTTTGTAATACTAAGCGGCCTTGTTCGGTGGGTCCTCACTCTGCTTTGCCCCCTAACTGGATGCCTCCCCCTCTGGGTTTTATCAAAATTAATGTTGATGGTGCTTGCTTTGCTCAGCGTGGTGAGGGGGGGTTTGGTGTTGTTGCACGAGATTCATCTGGTTCTTGTTTGGATTGGGATTGTGGAGTTAAATCTGGTCATTTTGAGGCTGAATTTGTTGAGGCTTGGGCTGCTGTTGAAGGACTGCGTTTAGCTTTAAATCGTGGGTGGAACCGTGTCATCTTGGAAGGGGATTGTTTGCAGCTTATCTCTAGATTTAGAAGCCCCATTGAAAATGACTCTCCTATTGGTAATCTTGTATATGAAGTCAGATTTCTCAGTTCTCTTTTTTTTTTCTTGCGAGTTTAGCTTCGCTCGTCGGGAGACCAATAGAGTAGTTCATTCCCTTGCTACGCACGCGGCTTCGGCCTGCGTTGGTGCCCGCGTTTTGCCGGCTGCTGTTGTTCGTTTGTTGCAGTCAGATTGTGTTGTTTCTTGATCAGCTTCTGTGTTGTTTCCTAAAAAAAAAAGGTTAAAGCAATTGAACATTCTCTATCAACCCATTATTATTTTTATTGTTATTGTTGTCGTCTTCGTCGTAATCGGTACGGCTGAAAACAAGGTTTAAGGAAGACTTCACCGATTTTTCGTATCGTCAATGTGGGGATTAATTTAATGAGTGTCCCCAACCTAATAAAACTCTATATATTAAACTAAAATCCACCGCAAACAATGGAAAATGTCTATCTAATATAATATAAAATAATATAAGAAGGAGAATATTTCACGGAAAATGATCTAATTTTGGCTCAATACTACTTTTTAAATTAGAATTACGTCGTCGTGGAAGATTAATTCCCGATGGAAATCCCACCAGGGTAGACTGTTTATGCCTTTTTATTCCATCAAGGAGAGACTTGTTAATTAGGCTTTCAATCTCCATTTTTCATTTATGTTTGATCTCTTATTTTATTTATACACACTTTACTTAAATTAGGATAGATAAATAATTATTTATAGAAAAATAGAAAAATCACATCTATATAGGGTAATTAAAATATAATTCATTTTTATTCGAAAATTACAATTTAATTACTAAATGTTATGAATCGTTTGTTTGTGATGTCTCTATTCCTTAAGATTCCGTGGGGTTAGGTCGATATTTTTATTAATTTAGAAAAATCACATCCAGATAGGATAATTAAAACATAATTAATTCATTTTTATTCAAAAATTACAATTTAATTACTAAATGTTATGGATCGTTTGCTTGTGATCTCTCTATTCCTTAAGGTTCTGTTAAGGTTAGGTCTGTATTTCTATTAATTTAATGAATAAAATAACAAATACATCCATCACGGAAACGGAATAGAGATATCACAAACGGTCCATAACATTCAGAGTTTAAATTATAATTTTTGAATAAATATGGATTATATCGGAATTACCCTATTTAGTAAAGTACTCAAATAGTATAATTTTTCCTAAAAAAAAAAATTTAAAAGATTTCAAGGCATGCTTACATGGATCGATCACAAGTTCATAACTCATATCGGAAGCAACCCACATAATTTCATTCATGTACAGAACTCGTACATCTCTTCTTCTCTTATCCGCTGCGATCCTCTGTTCTTTCTATCCGAAGTTATCCACAGGACAAGGCAACACTTTGTGGAGCAATGCCTGCAAAACCTACGGCAGGTGTGGGCCTTTCGGCAATTGTAACCATGGTTCGCTGGAACACCGTGATAACGGCCGGAACCGGTGTTCTGGAACCGGAACGGCAGTGGCCTTTCCACCTTGACGGGTTTGGAACGCCGGCACCTCAGAGCGGGGGTGGAACGCCGCAAAATCTGCCGGAACTGTGTTCCACCCCGTTTTCATGTTAAAAATCGGACTGGAACTGCGTTATCGCTTCCCAAAACGTACTGGAACGGCGATGACATGGAGGGAAAAGGCGTCTGTGGACAGAAAATAGAGAAGACGGGAAGGCGCAGTGGAGAGCAAAGCATGGGTTAATGGTGCAGAGTAATAACTAATAAATTAGGTCTTTTTATGTCACATTACAATCATTAATGGGTTAAACTTTTTCAAATAATTAATGGGCCATATTTTTTATTTATTGGGCTGTTTTTCTAATTAAAAACTATTCAAATGTTTAAAATTTTTGGACTAACAAATTATCAATCATTTTTATGTAATAATAATATTTAATTGAATTAAAAAATTATATGCGTGATATTAGTATTTGATCAATAATATTTTTATTAATGGTCCTATAATTTTAATATTATTTACGTTCATATTCATTAGAATGCTACTTTAATGTTCATAAATGAGTGGTCGATATGGTAGAGCATCGTCTAAATCTTTCGGGACACCATACAAATCTTCAATTAATAGTGCTAGCAGCATAAGGCAAGATTAGGATTTGAATATTATCTCGATGGTGGTGATTAGTTTTCGGATAAACAATCATTATATGCTAATTAACTATAATACTCTCACTTAAAAGATGATACGGGTCGTCAATTGCACTACTACTAAAAAAAACAGACAATTCGAGCTTTTTTCCCTTGTTTTTCCATTTAGTATTAGTGAATGATGTATTTTTATTTATTTATGGTAATATTTCGGGTGTTGTATGATAGTGGAAGAAATTCTATTTGTATTGGTATATTAGTTAATTATATTTATCGTAAAAATATCCTCCGTTCCACGCCGTGCCGCGACATGACGTTGGAACTGGAATGGTGCCCCCCGTTCCATTTCCCGTGACCGCGACTGCGAACCATGGTTGTAACTCGCAAGATTCACCAATCTATACCTGTTTGCCTGGATTTAGCCCTACCAACGGCTCCGAGTGGGCTTCTGGAAACTGGACAAGTGGGCGTTCGAGGAGAGAACGATTGGGATGTGAACAAGGCCGGGGAAATAACGGGAGCAGTGAAGATGGGTTTTTAAAGCTCCAGATGGTTAAGATATTGGACTATGCGAACAGATTTCCTGCCACTAAAAACCAATGTGAAGATATTTGCTTGAGGAACTGTTCTTGCATAGCTTATGTGTATGTAGCTGATATTGGTATTCGTATGATCTCGAGTGGCACTTTAATGGATTTGCAGAAATCTACAAATCTGCTGAGTGTGGATTTATTTATCCGTGTAGCGAGTTCCGAGCTAGGTATTTCGATTTGTTGTTTGAGAACTTTTATCATGTAGCAATAGTTGGAATATGTTGGAATTTGTGATTGTAATTGTACACCTTTTGTTCAGTTTTCTTACTAGCTGTTATATATGTTAGGTGTTTAAGTTCCAAAGGTTCGGTCGAGTTTTTTTGTCACTAACTTAGCTTTATAACTTTATGTTGTTCCATCTGGATTAAATTTCACTTTGTAAAACCATTTGGAGCCAATTGCTTTCTTACCTATAGGTAAATCAGTTAAGATCCAAGTATGATTAATTTCAAGTGCATCCAGTTCCTTTTGCATTG
>JBBMKE010359784.1:0-13120 GCA_037834125.1 Lippia alba | reverse complement strand
ACTAGTTAGATTGTAGTCAAGTTGGTGGACTTTCTCTAGAGAGCTTCAAGTTAGAAGTTTTGAAAGATTCGAGCTTTCTCAAGGAGAGAGGATCAAGCCGCAAGAAGGGCGTTCTTGGGTGGCTTGTAACGCTTCAAGAAAGTTTATTAAGAAAGTAAGATTCTTTACATTACGAATTTGGATTCATGATTGCGAGTTCTGGTCCTTTTGTTGGAAAATTTTAAAATTCCGCTGCTTTCTGATTCTATTTTTCCAACACCGGGTGAAGAAAAAGTCAATCCATGCCCAAAATAGCTCAATATCTCTCCATGGGCATCTCAATTAAACCTGTCGGAAAAACACAACTCTCAATACTCACCGGTACTTCCCTATACACACGGTTCATCTCGACGCTCCCCTCGAAGGGAGAACTAATCACAAAGCAAGAAGAAGTGCAAGCAACAAGCATAGGCAAAGAAGGAACCCACCACGATAAAGAAAAGAGTGGGTGACACCAGGATCAATTAATGTATGAATATGCATGCCATGAATGTTTACGGTACCTTCCACCACGGCATTGGGGTCAACATCGGCATTTTTCTTTTCACCTCCAATAGCTAAGCACGGGCTCGAGAATCATCGGCCTTTGGTCCCCTTGTGCACCCGACGCCATCTCCGGATAAGTGTCAATCTTGTGGTCCGCCTTGCCACACCTCAAACATAAACCAAACCGGCATCGTCAATCACGAGCTTCATGGGAAGGATGCCCACAATGAGCACAACCGAGTCTCTCTTATTGTGGTGGTGGAGCCAGTAGTGCCATTAATGCCGGAGCTTTCCCAAAGTTCTTGGACTTCTCATCATTGTTCTTAGGAGCTTGAATTTATGGAAATGCGGGCCTCTTTTCTGCTCCAGATCCCAAAACTGTATGGAAAGTCCTTACTTTTCTCTTTAGAATCTTAGTCTCGCCCTTCAAGGCTTGTCAGTAGCCTTAGCCCATGTACTCACATTAGAAACCCCAATCACATCCTTGACCTCATAACGAAGATGATCCACAAATTGTAAAACTTTGATATCATCATCCTCGGTAATGTGAGGAGCATACGGAACCAACTGGTTAAATTCCAAGATGTACTCATTCACGGTTCTCCCACCTTGCTTAAGATCAAGAAACTCCCTAAGCCTCCTAGTTCTTGGCGATGGTGGTATGTAGTTGTTCTTGAATTCCCTTATAAAAGTCTCCCAAGTGAGTTCTCTATAATAGCTTGAAGTCAGAGACTCGTCGTGTTCCACCAATTCCTATCCTCTATTTGAAGTTGAAAGATAGAGAGGTCCACCATCTCTTGTGGCCTACAACGACACACACGGAAGATGTCTTGTATCTCCGTAAGCCAATTCTCGGCTTAAACATCATTCCCACCATAAAATTAGGGCGGATGATAGGAGCAAAAGTCTCTTTGAGCTTGAGAGAAACCCTCTTCATGAACCGGGTGGTGGTAGTGGTGGTGGTGGATTATCACGAAATCTCCTATCCACATAGTTCATGACCGCCTCCATAAAGTTCTCAGGAGTAGCTCGTGGTCTCTCTTGAGGAGTAGGGGAACGGTCGCATCGGCGACGACGATGTGGAGAATGATCACGGTCTCTTCGAGGAGGTATCCTACAATACCAAACACTGAAAATGCATGTTTGATTAATTTAAGATCATGTAAGCAAAGAATGCAACACTTGAATAAATCACATAATCAAGGAGTTAGCAATTAAATGCAAGAGTACGTTGACAAATTATTCCTAAGCTGTACGACCTAGACCGACTCGAAACGAGAACTCCGATTTTGCAACCGGGAGCTCTGATACCACTTTAGGATGTGACATCCTAGCATGGGTCACCACATCCCCCGCACTAAGTCCAATCCTAGTGAACGGAGACACGACACGGACCCTAGCTAGGCGAGACTAATCTTTTACCAACAAATCGACAATCACGGGAATAATCAAGATTCGAGTCAAGCGATAGCGGAATGTATAATAATCTTGCCAAAATAGGACAGGAACAAGTACGGGTTCATTTTGAAATCATTTGAACATTTGAAATCCAAGTACATAATATATATAAGGTTTTGGCCAAAACATCACATAAATTGGGTTGTAGGGTTTCATTATATATCCTAAAAATTTCCTCACCTGTACCAAATACCAAAAGAAACAAACAACTCCCCGGACCCTACACAACCATCTCGTCCTCTTGAGAACCCTTTGGACAAGAAAACAGGGTACAAGTGAGACTCAAGACTCTAAATGAACCATATATGACGCACGACAATGCATTAATCTGGTATGATATGCAAAATAAATTATAACATGTCATAACTATGTTCATGTGCACAATTAGTGCCTTAAAGACACATACACAAGAAATTCATTCGTTACATGAAGAGATCATATCCATTTGACTTCATATCTTTTATAAACCGTACCAAAATGATCTATGAATGTCATATAGTAATCAATGCACATACCAAAACATGTTTATAATTCATATAAGTCAATTAAACCACATATGGAGGTCAAGGAAGTGAAAGAAACGCAAGAAGAGAAGTTTTTGGCAAGTTTAGCAAAAGTTGACAATTTTCAGAAATGTGCAAGCTGTAGGAAAATGGGTATATCTCGAGTTCTATAGATTGAAATTGGGTTTTATTTATTGTAAATGAAAGTAGACACACATGGACTTCCAATGTTATATGGCACGAATCATAGTTCAAAGCGATGTAAAAATGGTGTAGGTGTGAAGTTGGGCGAGTGCAGATTCTCTGTGAAGTGGCGGCACAAAAATTAAATGGTTATATCTCACAATATAGAAAATATATTGAGGTGATTCCAATTGGATAATGTTCTGGATTCAAAGAGGTTTCTGTGGTCAAAATTTCAGGTCAATCGGAATTCGTTTGGATAGGTAACAAAGAACAAAACAATGTATAAAAGCAGGCAGGGGGTGACACGATCGTGTCACCCTTCAAGGCAAAAAGAGCCACGACCGTGGCCGAGTAAAGAAGGTTAAAGGCTTAAAATTTTGATTGTAGACACGACGGTGTCTCATCCGGAAAGGGGAAGGGAAAAAGAGGGGAACTCGTCCGGAAACACCACAACCACGACAAATACTTTACATACATGCATATAACACCACCAATTCATCAAATCCATCAACAATCACACAAACCTACAACACAAATACATACATATATACATCTATACATACACATTTATACACATATACATACACCATCTCCACAATCAAATTCCTTTCAATAAATTCATAGATTCAATTATTAGAACATCAAATACACACAAAATCATGCTTCAAACACCAATGAATTCAAACCCTAACTTATATAGCATATATACATAAAACTCATATAATACCTTGGAGAGAATGGAGGGGAAGGAGTGGAAAATGGTTGAAGCTTGAATTCTTGATGTAAATGGGAGAGAATCCTTGGCTTCCTTGCTTGTTTGTCAATCCATCAAGATAAGAAAAGAGAGAAAAGGGTTTGGATGTTCTTGTTTTGGATGAGAGAAATGAAGTGTGCAAGAGTGTGTATATGTGTTTGGATCAAGTTAGGTGGGAAAAGAGGAGGGAATTTGCAACTTATTCCCCAAGGAATTTAAAATGATGCAATTAAGTTCTCAATTTAATAATTGTTCAATTAAGCCCTTTTAACATGTTTTCAATTAAGTCCCATAATTTTCACATTATCACAATTAAAGTCAAATAGGCATAAATTTCTCAAATATGAAAATTTACACATTTAGGCATGCTTGGGAATATTAAATGCACAACTCAATGAATCAAATTCATGAAGTTAGGGAATTAAATCACAAACAAGTAACGAAAGGAAGTAAATAATTCATAACTCTCAAAACTCTCACACTTGGCGCGCATACCTGTACAATTCGAGAAGTTGGGGTGTCACACACTGTCAGTAGTACTCATTGGCATGGAGTGATTTCTAATAATGACTTATGTGATATAGGGCTCGTCTCATGAACCACTTTACCTAAATGGTTGAGTCCTATTAGTCATATTGATTAGCGTACTTCTTATACATGCTCAGTTAAAGTTCTCATACAATCAAACAAGAGCATATAAAGAAGTGTTGCCTTTTATTCGTTATTTTATTCAAATATTGTCTATGATTTACATAAGGAAAAGTACAAAGTGGATATAGAATCAACTTTAAGGGCACTATTCCTAACAGACTTAACGAAGACTCGACTCGAAAACAGACTCTGCAGACTGACTCAGGCCACCTAGCTTGAACTCCGAAATGAATCCTGCAAACTAAAAACATGGTGAGGGGCGAGGGTCAGTCATACTGACTGAGTGAGGGGTTAACACACACACACACTATACATATATAAGAGCACAACACTTAATATATTTTAAAGTTCATGAACTAGGGCTTGGTTTTTGCACTCAAAAACATTTTCACATGATAATAGATATATAAGGAAAGTTAAGGGCCAGAGGAAAACTACCAAACTTTAGTAATTATAAATCCACTCCTATTACACGAACAATTTCAAACTTAACAAAACTCAGAGGGTACGAGTTCAAACCAACCAACTCCTCATATTCTTTATTCAAAGGAAAACAAAGTCAAACATACCTTCATCTCCTCTGACGATGGAACGGTTGTACGCGTCCCTAACCATCTAAATTGATCAGGGGAGGGCTCAATGCTTCTCATACCCTCAGAACTCTATCTCCCGACCAAACCTCCTAGTGGATTTCGGTACATTCTTTCGTAATAAGTGGAGATTGTACTCCAGAGTAGACTCGACGGCCCGACACCGTCCTGGGACCCATCACATAATCTTCGGGGCCTATCGTACAAACGCACATATTCAAAACCTAACCAGCTAGACAGACAAACACACTTACTGGACTCACATATCGTACACACATACCATACAAATGTATCATACTAGCGCATCATACAATCATATCATACAAACGTATCATACGATCATATCACACGCACGTATCATACGTACGTATCATACACACATACCATACGCCACTACAACCGTCATATCACCTCTCCGTGTTGTGTCGTTGATTGCCCTCATATCGTGGGTCAGGGCTCATATAGGAACATGACTGATGGTCCTCATAACTTGGGGTAGGACTCAAGAATGATACACGGTTTGAAGTATGGTGTAGTGAGACCCGACAAAACAAACCCACAAACAAGCCTACATAGGCTCGTACATAGCGTTCATATCTTTCAAATCAAATCATGCAATAAAATATCCAAAATACATACTTCTTACTTATATCTTATACATAAGGTTTAATTCGCATGCATTCGAAAACAAGCACGTTGCATTAGGGTATAACCATATTCTAACCTCACCTTATACCGATGAAGCCAAACGAGATGAATGATCTACCCTGGACTCAACTTGGCTGACACAACACCACCCCGGGTGCACCTGGACAAACTGAAGACAAAATGCAAGACTTAGACTCAAGGATGAACCTCATAGACGCACGACGTATGCATAGGCAGTTAAAAGATATAAACACATAGGAAAGGTTCATATATTCAAATCAATTTCTTGCAAAGAAATGCATCTCATAGCTTAACACAATCATAATACATATTAAGACACATTCATGTGCATAATTAATGCAAATAAGAGCAACCGAAATGCATAAGGCGGCACTTAGTCATTTAAGAACACATAACACGTTTTAGCACCAAACCCACGTCATACAATTACATAACACATCCTAATACATACATTCACATTCATATCATATCATAAATCAAGTTAGGATCATGATCGGGAGGGATAAAAGCATATAACAAGCATATAAAACAAAAGCAAACAAACAATATAAGAACACTCACACAGAGGGAAAAAAATTGAGACACGGGCGTGTCTTGCTTCAAGAAAACATTGAGACACGGGAGTGTCTAAGTACAGACGCTCAGCACAATAGGGGAGATACGGGTATGTCTCTCCTCAAGAGGAAAAGGAGACACTGTCGTATCTGAGGTCAGATGCACAAATATAGCCAGACACGGATGTGTCTCACACAAGGCGCATGGGGAGACACGGGCGATTCTCTCCCCTGCAAAGCAACCCCAATTCCGGCATTAATGGCGGACAAGCAACAACAAACACACACACACACACCCCTCAAACCACAACCCTGAATCACACAAAAATCATGCCACGAGACATATACGTAGAACACATATTCGCAAGTAAGAACTCAAAAACCGAGCTTAAAAACCTTAAACCCCAAACCCAACACTATTCATCATATTTCCCAAATAGGTACATAATCACGAAATCGAGGCACGAAAGAGGTATTGAATCGAAGCGCGTAATAGGAGGGTTACAAATCTTACCTTAGATCGTTGATCGGACGAATGGGGTCGGATTCTTGAGCTCGAAAGGATTGTGTGGGTTTTTCTTCTTTTTCTTCTCTTCTTCTTCTTCTTCTTCTTCTTCTTCTTCTCTTTTGGGGACTGATCCAAATGGGGAAGGAAATGGGTGTCGGTCCCTTTTGGGGCTGAAAATGGGTCGGGTCAAACGGGATTCGATCCGTTCGGATCGAATTTTAAAACGGTAGGGCTATCAAATGAGCTCAGAAAATTGCAAAGTTAATTTCATCCTATGCAAATCGCCGAATCGAATCTAATGGAGGGGTCAAAATTTGAATTCAAATTCTCGAGTTCAAGATAATCGAAAAGCCCTAAAATTATTGGAAAACGAGTTAAAAAATGCAGCGAAAATTTAAATTTTTTTATAAAAGATTGATCATTGACTTGCAATTCTCATAATGTATCCTAGGATGTTTAGAAACTTACAAAGTTGGAAGCTTTCTATTGATGCCAATACCGCCTATTGGACACCCTTCAAGCAGAAAATCCCTCAAACGACCCTCAATAGATCTCAAATTAGCGACCCTCCAAAGCGTATCCACACCAGTCCTAGAACACGATCAAGCTATTGAGAATGCTAAATTTGTGGCTTGTGTTTAGGTTAGGATAGTTTGCTTTGAAAACTTTTCTTTTGATTTTCTCAAAAAACTTAACGCTTCTTGAACGTTGGTCTAAAGAATAAAAAAGTCCCAAGCCCCTTATTTATACATGTATGGTTCGAACCACTAGGGTTTACAAGAACCAATGGGATTAGTTTTCTTGCTCACTAATTAAATCATTTAATTATTATTTTAATTGGATAAATAAGTTCAATACTTATCTTTCAAGTCTAGCAAGATTCAACTTTCTCTCTCCTACAATAGAAAGTTGAACTTTTCAACTTTCCTAAAGTTAAAAGTCAATAGTCAACAAATAATTCAATTCCTAATTAATTAATTATTGGGTTAAGCTTTTATTTGAGAAATATAGTCTTAACAATTAATTCAATATTAATTAAAAGACCAAAATTAATTAATTAATTCTAAAAAAGAATTCGTGTGTGGAAAATTCCACACGCCTAAGCCACGTTTTGGACACGTGTACCATACACGTGTAATCAACGTGTTCTTAACACGTGGCATTCACATTCTTAACGTGATACGTGGCATGAAATTTTCCCTTTTCGATTAATATTTTACTCCTTCGTTAATCATATTTTAATCCTCGTATACTGGCATTTGTGTGTGACACTTTAGGTTCATTATTCGATTAACAGTGACAGTAACTAATTAATTCTTCTAATCAATTAATCACTTCACAGATCACACTATCGTAATCTAGCAATGGGTGTGTGACCCCTAGCCGAATAACGAAATGAATCGAAGAACCTTTCGGTTAATAACATACAGTGAAATACGATCCTCCTACAACTCCATCTCTCAATCAAGAACTAAGACATGGGAATATGCTTAGAGCCTAAATATTCTTGAGCTTAAAATTTAAGTTCGTTTTATATACATTTAGACCTCAATCCAAAAAAATCCCATTTTCTTGATGTCTTGATCTTTTGTCCACCTTTGCCAAAGGTTTAAGTTTAGTGGACTACGAACAACTTAATCAGAAAGAGATCGTTCTTGTTCTTATAACATGTGTAGGTCCTTTATTGATTCTACTAATTCTACATATGCCACTTGTATAATTCCAACATAGGCCGTAGTTCAGATATCAATATGTCGATATCCTTTTGAGCCTATATCAAAGATTACGTACAGAATTAGCTCATATGAGACATTACAGAATCTCAAGTCTAAGGATTAATGAATCACGTTATTGACCTATGAGATATTTCCTAATCTGAAAGTTTTTAGGAGACTTCCTTTCCCATTTGGGAATGTTTCACGTGGGACATCTCAGTGATGAAGTTCTTGTAACAATCACCCTTATGTATTATGAATGCATCATCATATGCACTTATCACTCCATAAAACTGAGTGATTCTTCAAAAGGACATAATCACATAAGCAAGTCTCAGGAGAGTCAAGGTCGACCCTCCCACTGTCTGTCGGACTCTCGACATGGAGAGGTTTTTAATACTCGTCTATAGAGTCAATAACTTGTTTCATGTGTTGTTCCCTTAAGGGCAAAGTTCTTGACAGTCTCATCGAATTAGGGGAGTTCAAGACACGCAAAACATAGTCAACCCAAACAGACATAAATAAGCAAATAAAGAAGTGATTACCTATGAACAAAATCATTTCGTTTATTATTCAGAGATCGTTTGTGATTTTTACAAGTAAATAGTAAAGCATAAAACTACTTTAAGGGCACTATTCCTAACAAAAACACTCTAGTTACAATTAGGTCCCTAAACATTCAAATATTAGACATTTGAGCCCAAAAAATTTAATAAATTCTAAAGCGCACATAACTTAAAATAAAATACACGTTTACACTTAAAGCATCCGAAGCCACATAATTTATGAAAACACGGAATTAAACTCTCTCGTGACGTCGTACCTGGATTGCCAAAAATGAGGCGTCACAACAAAGTTAAAAATTTCAAAGTTCAACTATCCACTGTTAAGGTAATTAGTTCCAAAGCGTTTCCATCCCCAGCACTCCGTTGATCTGCCTTCGCCTTAATTTAGGTTGAAAATTTTGGGATTTACTATACGTTGTTTTTTCATGAAATTCATTTCTCCACTTTTCAATGTGATTCAATATGTTAAACGAAAGGGAATATTATTTTTGTTTTCTTAGTTCACGATTGGAATTTACGTCAGTTCAATCTCTATTTGGTATTCAAATGACTATTTTAGCTTGTGCCCGTTTACTTAGATTTTGTTGTTGAAATTAGTTGGATATTGTGGAAAGTAAAGTTTGTTATGAGACTATTAGTTAAAAACAAGAATAACAACAATAAAAGTAATGCTAAGAGAATTTGACGGAGAAGAGAGACTATTATTTCATTAAGTATATTTACATTGTTACACAAATACGTTAATCCATAAGCACTCCACTACAGTTAAAAATATAAGATTAACTAACACAATAAGCCCAAAATCAATTAGGGCACCAATTGGGGACCGCTCCAATACATCATGTGATGGCATATTCTGTGACGCCCTGCTTCTTAAATAAGGTGTGTGAGCTCTCGCTTTACCTTTTTGTGCTTTAATTGTCTAGCATATGTTTAGTTTCGACTTGTATGATCCGTGAATTATTTGATAAACATGCTATGCATTAGTTGTATGATTTTTATGATATATTGATTATGTGCTTGTGATGTTTATCCTTGAATTTTGCATGCTTCATTGATTAACAACCCAATATGCTTAGTTGGAGATTATAGCATAAGGGAAAATTGATAATTTTACTTTTCAGCCTGTAAATGGACTAGATAATCATGGGGTTGGATGGTAAATTTAATTACGAGTTCGTGAGCATTCGTTTCACTCGAATTGGAGTTCGTATAAAGATTCTACGACACTTTTACATAGTCTCACCGAAGAGTCAACCCTTTTTAAGCTACCGGCTTTGACTTCAACCCAATTTGAATGCCTAACCCAATTTATGACTCAATTATGCTATAACATACCCATTTGACCCAATTTGCAACCCGCTACCCTACTTGTAGCACCCAAAACGGAAGGCGCCACATCCCCCGCACCAAGTATTCAATTCACATATGAAATTAATTTCCACACTTGAACCAAACACTAGGCGAACGGGTGATAACGGAAAAGATAATCCTAGCTAGGCGGAACTAACCCTTAAACCAATAAATAACCAACAACAGAGCAATATAAGTGGAAGCAATAAATACTTACCATGCATCGAGCTCACAAGCTCCAAAACAATAACAATGGCCGGCAAGGCCTAAGTAAACATGATATGGCCACGGGCCTATAATATACAATATCCAAAATAAAAGATAAGTACAATATGCATGAATGAGTGTCCTATGCTAGCCCGAATTAAAGACTCGAACAGACTCTAATTTCTTCCTAGTACGCACCTACAAAAGACTGAAAGGTGGAGGGAATCAGTCTATGGAAGACTGAGTGAGGGGCACAATAGATATAAGCATAATTAGCATGCAAGCCATATCCTCGGGTAAAGTTTTCATGGAAATACAATATAAGTTCAAGAAGCAAAGCATCGCCCGAGACTATGACTATCAATTCAATTATTAATACAATTTCAGTTAATAAGTGGCCCACAGTGCAGTACAATATTACTCACCAAAACACAGTCGGTACATTTATTTCTTGATTTTTGAAAATGATCCGGACTTGAAAATCATTCACGAAAGTCGTTTTTCACTTGAGTCGAGTTTAGGGCTCAAACTTTCTATTCACTAAAACATTCGTATCTTTCAAACCGTAAATCGGAATTTGACGAATGAATAGTCATTTTGAAGCTAATTTTATCCCCGACAACATGATTTAATTTTTAGCCATTCAAATTCTCGTCTTGGACCTTGGAAATACTAAAAACAGCCCCAGCGGTCATATTTTTGCTCCATGAGCTCTCAAGCTTCCAAGAGAAGTTTTAACCCTTTGCCTCCTACCCTTGGAGTTATTTTTATTGCAATATGAGAGGTTTACCTTCAGCTATAAACAGAGGGCTGATGCATTGCATTCCTTGCTCATTTGTTGTGTAAACAACTCCCTTTCTCCCTCTCTTTTCCCCCTCTTGCCGAGAGGCACTCCCCCTCTTTGCTAGGTTAGTGGTTTTTATTTTATGTCTTGTTTTTATGCTTTAGTTTATGTTTTTAATTTATGATTTAATTATTTTATGCTTAGGTTGGGTCTTAGGGTCTTCCCTAAGACATATAGGATTTTAATTTGTGCATTTATATTATAGTTTTGTGATATGTTTGAATAGTTGTGCATATGTGCTAATGTGCTTGAATATGTTGTGATATGCCTTGTTATATGCTATGACCATGTCCTAGGATTAATATATGATGGATATTGTTGCATGATTATGGTATTTGAATTATGATCAAGCATGCTAGCTAATGGAATAGTGATTATGATTTAATATGTCACAACTTGTTCCATGTTGGGAATTGAATTAAATGGTTACATGTTACATGATCTGTTCTGATAAGTCTCTCTTACGAGATCTGTATGTTCTTACTTGTTACATACCATCACACACATGTTTTGAAAAGTTTTAAATTGCTCTGATTTTTCGCTGCATAGCCACAAGTTATACATGTATAGTTATGAGATAGATAGTCGTTCGCTAGAGTAGTTCTTGAGTGATGACTCACACCATTACTTGAAAGGTACTTTAGTGCGGGGGTTGGGGCGCTACAACATGTGTATTATCAGTATTTATGTCTTAATTACTTTTTTTCTTTTTTCTCTCAACTTACTTTTAGTTTTTTCTATTCTATATTTTTATTCTGTCCTCAACTTTTTTAATTTCTATTTTGTATTATATTTTTATTTTTTGTTCATATTAAAATTAATTATAAAGTAAATATTAATATAAAAAATTTAATTTAATATATATTTAAATAAGTATAATTTTATTATTTGCGCACGCATGGAGTGTGCCGGGATTACTAGTAGAATGTTAATCGACAATTGTAAAGATGTCTCGTATCACAGTCCAATTAATAGCAGAAGATTTGGAAGCAGGAGACCGTATTTTTGTTTGGAGAAGTGGCGAAACTTACCCTCGTCATGGTTCATTTCTTCTATTCTTAACGAATCTCTTTTTCTTCTTTATTAGTTTATTACCTTGAACATGGATTTGCAATCGATGAGGGGTATATAGACAACTGTCTGGATTTTGCTTTACACTCTAAGACTGGACGTCATTGAGTTAAGCCATAAGGCAGAGGTAGGGATGTAACTGAGCCGAGCTGGCTAATGAGCTTTGCGAGCCAGTTCGAGAAAAGCTCGTGCTCAAGTTCAAAACTGGTGAGCCAAGCACAGTCACAGCTCGGCTCGTGTGCCTTTTGAACCAAGCCCGAGCCCACAGAGGTGAAGCTCAACCATTATACAATTCAATTTTGAATTGCCATGGCCGTTGTTAGCTTCAATTTGGACGTTGCTGCTTTTGGTTTGCTTCTGACTTTGGCTGTTCGACATGTTACCATGGTAGTGGTAGGGGACATATATTTATTTTGTCACTCAGCACTAGTATGGGTAAAAGATGAATGTTTTTCTTCAATTGATGAGAAATTTTGTTTTTCCCTTTGGATGTTTATTGCAAAAGAAAATGGCAGTTTTAATTTGTGATGGTTAATCGGGAATCCATTCTCCTTTATGTGCAAATCAGTGCATTAATTTTCACATGTTGCAGGACCACTAGGTTTCACTATGGTGTTGGAAAAGTGCCCTAGAAAGCCGATTAGCTGTAATCCGTTTTGGAACTTTTCTAAGATCGCACACAATCTTTGAATAATATACGTTTAATTATTATCTTAGGCTAACACTTCTTTATATGCCAAATATGTGTTTTAAGTGTTTCCATTATGTGCGCATTCTATCCCCTAATCCATCAGGCTGTTAGCGACTTTGCCTTTAGGTGAAAGGCACATGAAATAAGCCCTGACTCAAGGCCAGATTAGAAACTACTCCAAGTCGATGAGTCGAACAAACAGTGGGAGTGTTAATTAGGCTCGGTTGAGACTTGCTTGTGTGATTGCGTCCTTAAGAAGGAGCATCCTGTTTCAT
>JBBMKE010359673.1:0-13122 GCA_037834125.1 Lippia alba | reverse complement strand
AGTAAGGAGATTATGTATACTTGAGATTTCTTGCGCAACTTCTTTTTGTTTTGATAGTTGTGCAACTTCAAAAAAAGGTTTAAAGTAGTCGAAATAGATAAACAAGTAAGGAGATTATGTATACTTGAGATTTCTTGCGCAACTTCTTTTTGTTTTGATAGTTGTGCAACTTCAAAAAAAGAAAAGACAGTATAGCTAATATTCCATGCATATTTTATTACTTAGTAGTTTATATATAATAAATATTTGTGTTCATTAGATCATATATATGATGGATACAAGATTTCTAAACAGAAATACAAAGATTATATATGTAGCTTTATCATATTGTAACTTGCAAAGAAGTAGCTTGTAAAAGTAGAGTACAGAATATATTCCCACAAGAATTTTCATCAAAAGAGCTACAAAGCAGTTGGAATTCTAAATTATCTATGATTTCATGAAATGTAAACAAACTTCTAACACAGGAAGAACTTGAGCCGAGGGAATCATTGAATAATTACCGACAAAGTTATGATGTTGCTATTTCACCATTATCTGAGAAAACAATCCATGTAAGAGAAGTTATTGCCATTATATATTATATATTAACCTATTTGCACAATTCAAATGACTTTACCTGTGATGAAGTACCTTGTTAGTTTGCATTTTTGTAGTTTGAATTGTAGACTTGTAGTAGAATTTTTTGCCACAACCTCTACATTGCCCATTTGTATCTAAATATAGTATTTTGTCAATTGATCAAAGTTCACAATAAAAAGTTGAGATTTCAGAAAATTTTCTTTACCTTTGCCTTCATTGTTTAGTTTGATCCATAGTTAAAGTTGAGATTTCAGAAAATTTTCTTTACCTTTGCCTTCATTGTTTAGTTTGATCCATAGTTGATGGTGATTGATACCTGGACTAACTATATGTACAGAGAGCAAATTAGATCCAATAAACAGGCATCAACGTTGAAATTAAACAGTAGCGCTCTGTGTTTTTTTTATATAGTAGATAGTAAAAACTGAAGTAAAAGCGACAAACCTATATTTGTTAACATAAATCATTATAATGTTATAAACTAAACAAAAATACACTAGATTCTGCAAGAGTAAGAAAGGTTGTAGTAGAAATGCAATAAATGAAGAGAATATCTAGAAGAAAGACTTGATAGAACTATACACTTATTATCTACTCTCCTAAAATAAAAAGATTTGGAAAAAAAACTGACATAATTATACAATTGTTACCTTCTTCCAACACATTTCTCACTGTCAAATACATATGGACATACATCTATTTACAATGACACATTTCTACCCTTCCTCGTACCCAAAACACACACACATACAACATTCGATTTAGTAAATGTAAATATTTTTTCTTTCGTCTTTTCTTTACAAGGAATAAAAAGGTTTAATTATTACGCTATTATCTCGGAGCTTATTTCCTCCAAACAAATTATTTAAAGGTTTGCAACAAGAATGGGAGAATTGAAACCTATACCACCACTCCAAGGATATTAATCCACGAGAATACAAGAGAGGAGAAGATAATTGCAAAATCAAATGCATGATTAGTGATTATTAACTTGGATGAAATTACTTCACCAAGATGGAGAAACATTAATTGAGATGATAATTGATATTTATGTACCTTAACTGGAGCTGATTGTGTATAGGAAGCAGTTTTTGTACGAGCCAGATATTTCTTCGCCAAGCTCAATTCACCTTTCTCCAACAATTTTCCTATCTTCAACGCTATTTTTTGCAGCGAATTCTTTCAATATATCTGCACAATGCAATCTAAATTCTAAAAAATATCGAACATCTAGAATCAATCACAAGCAATTAATGAGTGATTTCTCTTGCTTCCACACATTTGATGCAGAAAATAGAGTACTAAAAATATTTAATTACTTGAAAAGTATGTTTTAAATTGTTAAGTTGTAAATGGTTATCTATTTACAGTTTACAAAAGTGTGATTATTGAGGCTATGTTAGTTTGTAGATGCATTTGATAGCAGTATGGATATATGTTTTTTTAGTCACCACTTGGATATTCAACCTGAGTATTGGATATGCTTCCGATTCTTGCTTTGTACCTGCAAAGAACCTGTAGACATATAAATAGATAAATTATACAATATCTTGGAGTGAAAAAAGAGAGAGAGAGAGAGAGAGAGAGAGGTGAAATCAAATTCGATGCAAATTAAAAAAAGGAGAGGCCTAATTGCTTTTCTCCATTACAAGTTTAATATCTAAACCACAATTTATAAAAATAGTGAATAAATCTATCACAATATTTTATATTCCTTTGTGTATATGTGTGAGTATCTATCAACCAAACATCAATGGAAAAGAAGAAGATAGCTTAGATAAATGAGGTTATTAAGTAATTTAAACATTATTTGCAAGACCCATATATCACCAATTCAAAATAAGAATATATACAGTTAAATTACGAGTAAAGTGACCATATAATAATTCATTTCGCTTAATCGAAGAAGATGGAAAAACAAGTTTTGAAAGCTGTAATGTGTGACCAAATTCGAAAACCAACCAATCGGACATCACTTCGTTGAAAGATAATGATCACAACATGACAGAAGACAAAAAATGCAAGTCTATTTTAGAAAACTACAAACTTTATAAAACAGATGAGAAATCACAATTCAAAGAAGTCAAAAGCATACAGAAATAAAACTACTATGTTAACACGGCAGGCTAATATGAATCCATTAGACAAGCAACTAATACAAAAGGGCATCCTAAATTCACACATCCCAGAGCATGATCCCAATAAATATTCAAAAAGAAGATTCAAATTCTGCATACTTGAATGTTGTCCCTGCGTGAAAGCTTTGAAGTTCTATTATCAAAGATTATCGTTTATTTGACAAGGAAAGTATTTGAATCGTCCAAACAAAAGGCTGAAAATAAACAACACATAAGTTCCATTTAAAGTAAACATCATTTCACAAAAGAACAAAAAACCGAACTCTAATAAACAACAAAATTTCTTAAAAAATTTATTAGCAATCCCACAAATATGAATCATTCCTAGATAATACAACAGTCAACAAATACGACAACCATTCCTACTTAATCTAACTCTACCATTTTTTAACAGTCGAACAAGAGCAAGACTTCAATATTAGAGTTTATGCTTCAAACTGACAATATTCTAAAGCATTCAAGAATCAGTCTTCAAAATGACTATAAAATTTCATAGTGAAACATACAACACAAGAAGTTCAACCCCACAATTTCAAATTCATGTTAGTGTCACAAGAATGTACAAGCTTTCATACTCGAGAGATTAACAACTTACACCCACACCCTTGCCCTGTCATCCTGAAAGCAAGATGACGGATACACTCCCCTTCTTGACCACCATTTTAGAGCCCTGCTAATGAAAAAAATCAATCAAATACAAAAACTCAATTCATGAAAACACTCAAACACCACATTTCAAGGTAAAATATACCCATCCTCATCGAACTACACATACGTCCGCCACCACCACAACGGATTCTTGAAGCAGAATGTCTTGGGTTCTTCAAAGACCCAATCTTTTTAGTAAATTTGGCAGAAAGAGAACAACCCCTGAAATGGTTGGAGCTGTAAGATAGCGAAGAGCAAAAATTAACAGAACCCCAATAACAAATGCAACGAAGACGAAGAGCGTGAAGTGCCTATTTGATAATCAAGAACATTAAACTAAACCTAATAGCACCAAAAACAATGGTCAAAATAGAACAACTATGCGAAGGACTTACAAGTTGTTTTTCGACAGGATGCCCATCGATGTCCACACCCTTACATCTTATCCTGACTGCAAAACCACGACGAATAGGAAGAATAATATAGTTTCAAAATTTCGCTCTATAACTAACAAAATTCAGTAAAATTAAATCTAGCAAAAACCAAATAAATAGTACAGAACCACAAAAAAAAATCCAAAATTTTACAATAAAAAATGCAAATCCCAATCCAAACTCAAAATTTGCAGAATCAAAAGTTCTCTTCAAATACTTTTCAGAGCAAATGAAGAAGATCTGATTTTTGGAAACCCATACCAGAAAGAATTGATGAAATTATAGAAAATTACCTGGGGAAGAGAGAAGTTTATCGTAGAAAATTCGGTGGATAAAAGTAGGCAGAGACACGGCTGGAGGCGAGGAAGAGACATTTGGGCAAGACGCGGCGGATTCATGGAGGAGACATCTGTGAAAGGAAATATGTGGAAGGAAGGAGAAATCTTCCAAGGAACGAATAAGAAAGCCAAAAATGCAATTTTGTGAGGAAAGAAAAGGAAGGAAATCTGAAAAACAATACGACGTCGTTTTGTATTTGGTGATCATAACCACCTACTTTAATATAGGATGCACCCGGACGACGAAACTTTTCCCACCGCTCTTATATATATAGTGTAATGTAATAATATGTGTGGGTCACATTTAAATCTAATTACAACATAATAAATTATTATTAAAAGAATACATTTTAATTTCTATAAATATTGTTTGATCTTATGTTTTTTAACGGAAATTATAAAAATATTGTTATACCTCTAACGATTTTATGATTGTTACATTGATATATGACCAAAATTATAACATCATCCCTAAAGTTTACAAATATTAACAAAATGATCTCTACAAATTATGAATTTAGAAAAACGAACAAACTTATTGGTTGATTGATTGAGAGATTCGGCCAAACTAAATTTTTGGGCTTAAATTTTTCCACAAAGACACTATTGATTTATAGAGGTGGTGGTGTTTGTATTTTGGGCCTACAACTTTTTGGCCTTCGTTGCCAGGCCAGCAACATAACTACATTCTAAATATTTTCATGTGATCATGTCATCGGTTAGATGACTGGTTTAATTTTTGTTCTAAATTTCTCAATATTTAGTAAATTTTTATATAAGATTACATGTTTAGTATTATTAAATTAGTTATAAGTAAAAATAAATAAATTTAAATAAGATAACATTCTATTGTAAAAAAAAAGAGTAGATAATTAAATAGAAGAGTTGGAAGTTTAGAATAAAGGGAAAGATTAGAGAAGTAGTTAAGCGATTAATAATATGAAAGTGGGATAAGATTTAAGAAGATGTCATTGCTCGAGTTTATAAGTTCTTTTAAACAAATAATTATAAATAATTTAAAACTGCAAATATTCATTAATTGTTTGATAATTTCCTAAAAACACCTCATAAGATGTTAATTAAAACAAGATTATAGAAAATTATGAACTCCTAGCTAGAACAAAGTTTAATTCGGGGATGCCAAATCTACATTTTTATTCTTTTTCTAGTCACGTTAGTAATTATTAGTATTTTGTAAGCTCTCGATTTTATTATTATCCAAACAGTTTGAGAATTTTAAAAGAAAAAAATTAGATACAATATTTTATAAGCTCTAAAAACATCATATATATCAAATATAATATTTTTCAAAATATTTAGACCAAATTTACAACATCCGTCACGAACTCTTTCAATGAGTATCCTATTCTTCAAACAAACTGCCATAAAATTTCAAGAAATCCATTTTTTCTTTTGTTTTCATCATGACATATATTTCGATTTCACTTGGATCTAATTAATTTAGTTTAGTTTTTTTTTCATTAACAGTTATCGTGCATTTACACTATCAAGTCAAACTCTAAATTTTAATTAAAGGAATGCGTACAACCTCAAACTATGGATTAAATTAACCACTTATTGAATGTTTATTTTGTAGGATGATGGGGAATAGATGAATAATCCTAATTAAATTTATATTTATTAGTATTTTTGTAAGTTCAGGGTTGGTGACACGTCACGGGATAATATCAGATAAATATTTAATTATTTATCTCGCATTCTCTATGAGATGATTAATCCACGATCATATTCCACAATTTACCTATTCTCCTTATCTCATTCCAACCAACAAAGCAAACGCTCATTAATTATTCAAGAATTTCATTTGATATATACTGTCGTTTAATCCCATTTAATCGGACACTTTTGTACTTCTAGACCCTTCGGATAACTATGGACTATGGTGTTATGACGGCGCCGGAAGGAATCAAAAGCATGAAATTTAGTGTAAAGATGAGATAAGACAGCCTTTTGCTATATATAGCAATTGTGGTATTATGTCATTTAAGGCTGAATTTCAGATTCCACATTCGAGATAGGCAGATAGCAATAGTTAATGTTCTCTCACTCCGAAAATGACAAATTTTGCAATATTTAGAGGGGTAAACTTTACCCTTTTCAACTTATATTTTGAGAAAAAGATTCTTTTGCCCAACTTTGCTTTTTTTTTTCCTTTCTTTTTTTAAATAAATTTGTCATTCTAATAAATTTCATAGAATACCATTATTTAATATTTATATTTTAATATATATCACTGTTTAAGCAGTTTTCATTAAAGAATATAATATGTTGTATGTTTATAAAATATATTTGTCACTTGAATTTTTACCAAGATTATTAAAAGAAAATTTTAGATAGTAATATGTTATAAATACGAATTTTTGTGTCTTTCCAACAACCTTCATTGCATATCGCCATGTAATGTTTGTATTTTTGACATAACATCATCCAAACGTTTTTCTGGATACTTTTGAATAAAAAAACATGAGACATGTATATAAAGCATACACATTAGTTTATAGTTTTACCAAAAAATTACATAAAAATATATTAAAAATACAAATATTGAATAATTAACTGTATGCAATAAAAAGTCATCGAAATAATAAATTATAAAAAAGGGGCAAAATTCAAGTAAAAAAAATCCCCCTTATTTTCAAATAATAGATACTTTAACAGATTAATTAGGGGGTTTTCGACCCCCACATGAGGTGCTCTTAGTATTATTCTTAGTTTATTATTATTCATTTTTTTCTTAAACATGCAAAACTATATACATGCACGACATTCGTCAATAATAATATCCTGCATTTGGTTATTGTTTTTCTCGTCAATTTTGGTGGCTCTCCATTATCAGGTGGGGCCTTTTATCATGAATATTTTTTATTATCCAACGCGCACTGATTACCACATTCCTCCATATTAATTTGCTGTAACGTATTTAGGTTTTCACCGACAAAAATAAGTAGTATCATATCGTAAACTATGGTTTTCAAGTTTAACACTATCATTGTCATGAAATGCTAGAAATAGATAATAGAAAATAAAAAAAACGAAATGCTAGAAATAGCATATATTTGGTCTCGTACCCAACGGCGAGAGCAGAAAGGGATAACTCGAAGAATGTTTTTATTTGTAGGAAATATGCTAGCTTTATAAACTTTGGTGGCTAATTAAGTGATGGAAAAAATTGTGATATTCAAGATTTGATTTGAGAACTACATGCTACGAACTGCACCGTGCTCGTATTTGTACACCTGTGTATCGTCGTTAGGAGTCTTTCCTTTATCTGAAACTAGAGTCGACTCTCTAACATCCTCGTTAGGAGCCAACCGATTGAATAACATTTATGTGGAATGAGGTCTAAAACCGTAAATTAACAAACGTGGCTCAGCCTTGATTCTACTTTAGCTCGTAGAAATTCCTAAACCCTGTAAATACCCCCCCCCCCCCCTCATGAAAACAAGTAAATCGCTATAAAATAATTTCTTTATTTTTATCGGTTTAACATATATTCTGTAAGTATTAGCGTCAGAAATTAAACAATCTATACGAACTCCCGAAAATAGAAGCAATAAAAACCTTAAGAACAAAACCCATCCGTGTCATTTATGTACCTCTCAACCCAAAAATTGCTAACATTATCAGTGATCATGTGCAGGTAGTCAGGGAAACATAATTGCAGGAAATGTTAGCGCAAGAATGCAGTTACTCATGTATGTTAAGTTTTTGACTAAATTATATATGTGGAGATCAAGTGCGTACTGCCCCACCACTATGAAATAATCTAGCATTATCTTCTGTTGTTCCCATATCTGTGCATACATATCATCAGGCCAATTTGTTAAGTTTCACCTAACCTGTGATGAAAACCATGTATTTTTTGTTTGCACATATTGCAGAGGGTTTAATTTGATTTGGGGGTACACTTGTTGTTGTCGTGACTCCCATGTACTGTTTTCAGGTTTGTTTCGTTCTTCGCATACACGCATTAGAATATTGGATGGTTCCTGCCGGATTATGAGGGTTTGATTGGCTAATTAAACCTAGGTTTGATGTTCTTATTGATTAATGTTTTAGGGTTTGTAAAACTAGCTCTCCTACGTTTTATTTTGAAGATATAAGTTGTTAAAAGTGTTTTGGTAAGATTAAATGGCTTGGGAGATGTTTTGTCGCTCGTATGTAGATTAATGATGAAAATATAAACTTTATGGAAAAAAAACAATAAAAATTCAGCCAAACAGTTATCGAAACCCCCTCCGCATATATAACCAACTGAAAAGCCAAATGTACATACAAAAGGCAATAACCAACTATCAAATAATACATGTAAGATAAAGCTTAACTCACTGGGGCACCACTGGCCATTAGCGTTAGCAGATCCCTCGTACTATTTGACCTTAAAAGATAAATCCCTGGCCACATAGACGGACGCCCAAATTTTCGGGTTCAGAGTTTGGATGCTCATCCCAACAAATGATCGGCTTTTTAATAGTTTTTTCAAACCATTAACCATCTTCATGTATATAATAGTGTAGTTATTAGAAATGGAAGTCTTATCCGGCAGGCTTTTGACGATATGTAGCACAAGCATGCGTCAGTTTCATAGTTTAAATCTGGCATTGATTTAATTTCACTTACGTAAATAATTAGTTTTTAATTATTGATAAGCTACTAGGTATGTACGTTTTATTTTAAACATATAATTTGTAGTTTCTTTAAGTTTTTGGTCTCAATTTATATATATTAGATGCATATCACGCATAAGAAAATATGTACACTGCGAATCGTGAGTTTATTTGATGGAATTCAAGAATGTGAAAGGTAAAGTTGGAAAGTTTGAATTTACGATCCTCTTTTGAGGCCATTCAATATCTCAAACGGTAATTATGGTTGATCTCTTATATATTTCACTCACCTTAAAGTGTATTAATAGATGCGAAAAATTAAAAAATAAGATAAAATAAAACCCCAAATTAAATTATGAGATTACATTGTTGAAAAATGAAAATGAAACGAAATCAAAAGAAAGTGACAAAACGCGCTTTATCTAATGTTTTTATTAAAACAAGTTGCAATAAATTTGAAATTAGTTTTATTTTGTCATACATCATATAAAAATGTAATTTTCAATATCTGATGTATCAAAAAAAAATGTAATTTATATATTCTTTTTCTCCAAAAATCCTCGAAATTCTAAAATTTGCAGTTTTAATTCTTTGGAAGTAGAACTTTTCATCGACATATGGCAGGATGAGGAGCATGAGAAATGCCAACTAAGTATAGCCTGGATAGACTACGTTAATTATGACAAAAATCAATATCTTAGTAAAGAAGGAGCCATGTCGAGGGAGAGAGAGAGAGATGGGATTTTAGGGCCACATGTTTGAATCAATGTATGAATATCTTCCAATCTCAATGCATCGATATACCTTATATATATATATATATATGTAATCCTCTGTATTAATCTCCCCCTGATAGGAAATGGTTTAGTATATATTAAATTGTATTTATTTTCCTTATTTTTGGTCCTAAACGAAAAGTAAAGGTATCGAATTAGTTCACCATCTCAAAATTATCCTCAATAGGAGAACTATATATCACAAACACTACACTATCCTCAATTGAATGTCCAATTCTAACAAATTTGTTGGTACTCACATTTGTCGTTCTTGAAATATGCTTAGTTCTTGTCTTCCAAAACACTTGAAGAAGCCTTGAACAGTTCATCACAATACTATTGAACGGATGATCCTCAATGTTCTCTTTATTTATAAAATTAATCACAACATTCAAATCAATCTCAACATTTATTTTAAAATATCTTCTTTTCCGCGTTAGATTTAACTCTTCTCGCAAGCCCAAAAGCCCTGCAACTATAATCGTGACTATGCGCAAATAACCTAAAGATTCAGACCGAAATTTAACAAGTGAACTAAAGATCTAACTAATAATTCAAAATCACTAATATTTGATTTTCTTTTTAATAAAATGATATAACTTCACCTTTTAGTGTAGGGAATGAGGATATATAATTAATTTAGTGAAATATGATTCTATTGCTTTTTGCTTTTCTTTTTAAAATTAAATCTTGTTGAAGTTTGTCTCTATTTTTTTGTTACTGCATCCAAAAGTTCCGGAGTTGTGTTCTCAAGACTGTTTTTTTAATAATGTTATGATTGTTATCCATAATTTCTTCTAAGCTTTGTATGTTATACATTTTATTAATTATTTTCCATAAAAAATATGTATAATGAATTTATTTTTATATTAATTCAATGACTGTGCTAAATTGATTAGTAAGATAGTATGATTTTGATGTACTCATAATCGAACTGGTTGCATTGCAAAATTACTTTTATAATAAATAAGTTTTAATTTATTAATTAAATTATAATTTTAATAAAAATTTTATGTCCATATTAATTTACCGCGATTTTATTATGTTGTGTTCTTAGTTTATCGAGCTAATCAGCATTGAGCTTCTTCGGGAACCAGGGTTCAAACCAAATATACTCCTTCCCGAGCTTGTGAGCCTACTCCTAGTTATTTTATCCTTTTTATCTTATAAGTTAGAATTTATTTTATTTACTTACATCTGTATTATTAATGACAGTACGTAGTATTTAGTGTTATTTTAAGTGGTTAATGAGTTATTCTCTAAGATAATAATTTAAGTTCAAATCTCAATTAAGGGTTCGTTTGAAAAAAAAAAGTGACATTAATATTTATATCTATCTATATTATAAAAACACAAAAATTTCTTACAAAATGTTCATCGCCTAAAATACCCTCATAATAGTTATATTAATAATTATTAGTTAGGGACAATTATGTAAATACATATTATAAATTATTAAGTTAAATACATTAAAAAGTTTTTATTCATTAGGACTCTTCCTAGAAGAAAATTATATAAGCTGTTGATTGCCTAAAATACCCTCATAATAATTATGTTAATAATTATTAGTTAGGGTCAATTATGTAAATATATGTTATAAACTGTTAAATTAAATATATTAAAAAATATCTATTAACTTGAAATAGGACTTTTCCTATAACAGAAATATGTACTAATTGACAATATGACCTTCAAGTTCATCACTAATTAAGTGACAATAAATATTAGTTCTTCACAACTAATCTTCACAAAATGACCTTATTATAACGAGAACTAGCTAGATTTGACATGTCATATTAGTACCAACCCTATATTGACAACTTTATGTAGTGTTTAATTATCTTATAGTTACAGAATTGGTGTTTTATCAGTATAATTTATGATAACGTTTAGGCTCTCACTTTATATTATATATGTCGAAATATTTCCTGGGAAACGCCCTATGGATTGAAGTAAATAAATAAAATTAATAAAGTAAATAAAACACACAAAAAATTATTTTTTTTATTAAAATAATAATGAAGATCTACACTCAGGCAGCGGCCAAGAAGAGAACACGGCGGCAGTGGTTGTGGAGGGAAGTCGAGTGAGCAAGAGGTCGCTCTCACTCGACGGACAAATGACTTAGTGATAAGTATTTGCATTTATGAAGAGATAAATTACATTTATGAATAGATACATCACGTATTATAACGAAGAAATATAACATAAATCGGCACAAATTATCACTGTATTAAAATCGAAATATATTATTTCATCTCATGGATGATTTTCATATGAATTATCAATGACTTTCGTTCCACTATTACATCATTTTAACCATTGAAATTTTGTTAAGTACCAAGCGTTGACGACAAAAATAAACAAATCTTACTTAGATATGAGTTATGATACAAATATTTAACTGTAACTATGGCTAATTCTTCTAATTATAATCAAATTTATGTATATTAGAAATATAATTCGATAAGGCTTCCAAAAATTATAAAACACTATAGCCTAATCCTACTCAACGAGTCTAGACAACTAATAATAATTTTAATACTAATCAGATTTAATAAATCTCTTTTAATATCTATAAATACTAACCTAATACTTAAAATTTATGACATAAAATTTTGTTTTTCTATCAACACGGTTTTCTATCAACACGAGATTTAAGTGCTTACGCTGCAATCGAACAAAAATCATCCCCCATTTAAGGGAATGTTGGAGCTGAAATGGGGAAAAATGTTGACTTTTTACCTATCACATTTAGCAACGAACATATATTGCACACACAACAGAATTGCAACGGAAATGAGTATTCAAACTGATACCATGTAAAAATCAAGAATCTAAAGGAAGAAGAAAAGAGAAACATGATTCTAGAGAGAGAGAAGAGCTGAAAAAATTAGAAGTAATTTTATTGATAATGAACTTCATTATAGAATCGTACAAGTGTCTTTATATATATATACAACTGTACAAAGGGTGTTTGTCTAATTTAACTTAAAAGTATATCAAAGATGACTTGATAGGGTTCTATCATGCTGGTTGGAGAGAGAGAGAGAGAGAGAGTGACCATGAAAAAAGTTATGATATGAAATTAAGACGTTTGAACGAGGCTTATAGTTAACCGAAAAGATAATTAGTACATATGACCAATCACAAGTTCGTATTATAAGCGCACATATCTTTTCCATCGAAAAATCAACAATGAACCTAAAATCTTTTCTGAAGGTTTGGGACTAGAAAGGTTAATGAAAATAACGACATACACGATACAACGATTTCTACCACCTGAGGCTAAAATTGTACTATTTCCATAGAAATCTAATATAAGTGTACTAAATTAATGAATACAATCTCAAATGTATATATATATACTAGTAAAATGATCACTTAATTTATTTACGCATGTTTATCATTTAATTTATTTAAATAAATATAGCTATCATATACATACAAAAGATAAATTCAAAAGTAATATACATACAAAAATATTTACATGAGATCTTCATTTCAAATCATGTACAATAAGTATAAATTCGAAGTAGAGAAACATCTAAATAAATAAATAATAAAAATATTTGAAA
>JBBMKE010359564.1:0-13122 GCA_037834125.1 Lippia alba | reverse complement strand
AAATAAAGTAAGTACGCATTTAAAGATTTACTTACCAAATTGAGAAATTTTGAATTAGTTTCTTCTTTCTTTTCCCCCACTTCCGTAGAAGGTCAAATTTCATATGCCATATATATGTTCAACAATTTCATGTTACATTTTAAACAAATCATTGAAATTCAAATCAAGATTTTGCTTTAGTAAGTTTCTTTTTAAAAGTAATTATGGTTGGTTTTTTAATTACTTTTCTTGAAATTTGAACTCGTAAATCTAATGTGGAAATAATTGTTTTACGCAGTTATTGGGTGAAATATGACCACTAATATAAAATTTTCTAATTTTTGTTTTCCTAAACATTTTTAAATGCAAATTATTGTGCACCAACCAATTTACTTGTATTTGTTTGCTTTATTATTATTGGGTTCAAAATTCTGGTCTAAGTTTTTCTTGTCTCGTCTCTTATTTGATTTATAAATGCAAGTGACGTGTATTAATAGATGAATTTTTCAGAACACACATTCTAATTTTTATTTTTCCATCTCTTGTTTGATTTATAAATGCAACTAAGGTGTATTAACCCTTTTTTTTTAATCATACACATTTAGATGGTCAGATTAATTCCAACTCCTCCTTAATAAAGAAATTTTCAATTATTTGAACTAATCTCTATTAACTGTATTGATATAGGTGCCAACAGGGTTGGTCCAAGAGGTAATGAGTTCATTCCTAAGGGGTGAGGTCCTAGGTTCGAATCTCCGCTTGGGTGTGCGTGTGTAAAAAAAAAATGTATTGATATAGGATTGATACCATAAAAGATAAATAATTATATTTAAAAAAATAGTAAAATAAATTATAGCATATAATCTGAACGGTTATCCGTTAGATTTGTTTGATGTGAGTAATATATAATAAAATCAAGTAAATTCAACGTCAATATAAGAGTGAAAGAAATTATAATATAATTTTTATCTTCCTAATATGTTGTTTCCGTCGTATATAGAACTTTAATGTCGTCTCGACTCCACGTAAATCCTGACTCATTTGTGACAACAATTTCGTACTCAATAAAACAATTGAGGAAGCTTCTAATCTATTCAAGATAAGAGTCGTCCCAATGGAAAATAACTCAGAACGCAGAAGTCCACTCCAAATAAATAACAATTATTTAATAACTAGAATTTAGGTGACAAAAATACATAACAAGTACACTTTAATGTATTTCACTCAAATTTTCGACATAATATTAAAATGCAAAAATAGTCTCCAAAAAAAAGTAAAATATAAAATAATATTTTTAAATTATTTATATATTAAAATAATCGAAATAAATAAATATATATTACATGGAGAAGTCAAAATGAGCGGCGCAGGAGTCGGGCAAATAGAGCAGCCCCATTACTTTTAGTTAATATATTTAATTCACTTAAAAGCGTTTTAAATATTATTGTTATAATAATTATGCAAACAAATAGGGAAAGGCGCATTACACGTGGAAGTACGACTTTGGTAGCTGATGGCGCGTAAAGACACCTGTTTTGGGTGTCAGATCTGACGTGGCCACGACGGAAAATGGGACCCACTATTTGTATGGTCGTTTTCGTGCCAGCTGGATCTACGTCGGTTGAAGCCCTAGGCCCAGTTGTTGTTAGACCCTACCCATACTCCTTTTCGGCCCAATTATTCCCATTTTTGTAATTTTCTTGTTCTTTTTTTTTTTAATTTTCGATTATTAATCTAAGAAAATTCTTGCAAACTCTGCTATATAATCAAAAGTTAAAATAAAAGTGAAAATTGTAAAAATGTACTGTAGTAGAATCGGCCGGTATTTAGGAAAAAATGTGAAGAATAGTAAAATAATTAATTTTGCAGAGAAAAGTTAATATCACTTTTAATTTTTATGAAAATACTAAATTAATCCTGTATATATTTTTATCTTAAATAATAATAAAAAATTCAAATCTTCACAAAACTAAATAAAAAAATTATAGTAAAACTAAAAAATAATAAAAAGAGGGATATTTACCTACTAATTGCATATTTTTTAGTTATGAAATTTTAATGGAGATCTTTAATTGGAGAATTAAGTTAGATTTCTAAGTGTTTAATCTAGATTTTCTCAAGATAAGATTTTTTTTCTTGAAATTTTAATGGAGATTTTTGAGATTTTCAAATTCTAATGGAAATAGAAAAAAGAAGATATGATGAAATCCTAAACTTTTATTTTTGTTTAAAAAGTTAATTATTATTTTCTATTTATTTTTTTCTCTTGCTTTTTGTCTATTTATTCTTATCATTGTAATAGTAATATCTCTCAGCTAGCTTCAGTTTTTGTTTTCTTTATATATAACTTTTATATTTTTTTTCAGAAATAATGTTTTTTGGTGTATTATTATTTCATGCCTTTTATTTTTTTATCATAATTTAATAATTATATTAAAAAATAATTATAAAACAAATATTAATATAAAAATTAATTTCAACGCGAGTGTCGACCTTGTCTATCGAGTTCGTCTAGATATGAATGTGTGGTTCTCCACTGAAGATTTGGGAAACTGTTCTTTTATTATGTGAAGGGATTAATTAACCGAGGCTCTTGCATGGTTAGACATGTTGTTTAATTATCTCCATAACTGGTCTTCAATGGGTTTGATCCTTGCTTATTGGTGACAACTTTGTTTGTATATATATATATATATATATATGACTTTTTTATTTGCACACACAATAAATGTATGATAATTACTAGTGCTAATATAAATCGACAATTTGGTCAATTTTAAATAACAGTTCCGGATAATTAGTTGAATAACTAGCGGATCAAATAATATAATTTAGCGGTTCAATATCATATTAATTTAATTAAAGATTTGAATTCTTTAACCACTATAGGAAGAAAGAATTTTAAATCTAAAATTTTCTGACTATGTTCCGACTCAAATAATCACTGAAAATTATTAATTGAAATAGCGTGAAATAATAATTTGAAAATTTTAATAAAATTTGAATAACAATTTAAAATATTTCAAATTTTAAATAAAAAACATAAAAAAATCCATAATTTAGTGACATTTTTTTTTCTCACTCAAAGTATTACTACACCATTTTTAATGAAAAAGAAAAAGGATGCAATAGACATAGTCTAGAAGTATTTATTACAATCTTTTTCTTTTTCAGTATGTGAATATTTTGAAGCAAGTTACTGTTGATCATTATTTGAGTATGGTTCACGTGACATATGTCTCTTCATAGTTTTTGCGATTGCAAGTGATATGGCGCATCAAAATCATAAGCTCTCGAGAATTGTAAATAATTTTTGATGCACTTTAGAATTCCGAGCTTTTGTTTAGAGAATATGGAGATGTTTAAAAGGAAGAAAAGATAAAAAGTAATTCATAAATTTATCAACGAGCAAATTACATTTTTTTTCCCACAGGATTATAATACTTTTTGCATTTTTAATTTTATTACTTTTAAATTTGATATATTTAGTCTCATTATTTTTAAAATGTTATAATTTTGGTCTCATTCGTCAAATAATTTATGAAAAATGTTTTTTTTTTCTGTGAATGCAATTTGAGAGAGAAAGTTACGATTCATTAGGTTGTTTTGTTTCGGGGAATTTGTTATTAATACCTCATTTTAGCATCTTGAACCAACTTTGAAATATTAATCTGAATCATTATTATTAAGATAATGCGATTTTAAAATAAGGTATTAATAAACAAAATCTTAAAAAAACAATTTAATGAAACTGCGTGGGATATAATCCCTCGAGGTTTGTGTGGAATGGCCAAAAATCCAACAGGGTAAAACTGCAATGTTTTCAAAACCGGACGGAGGTCGATTCGGTAGGCCTATTGGTTATCGGTTCAACCACCGGTCGAACCAGTACGACGTCATAAATAAATAATATTTTTTACTAATTAAATATATAATATTATAAATATTTAAATTAAATTTATAACTTTTAATATTTAGAAAACAAAATAATGTTTCTTCATGCAATATCTAAAAAGACATATGAAATAAAAAATTATATTCTTTCATACCATAATAATATTTTATTTTCCACAAAAATTAAAATATCTTATTATAAATAATTCAAAAAACAAAAACGTAAGAAAATTCAAGGGAAATTACTATATACTTTAACCCAATTCTAAACCAAGCCCAAGCCCACAAACTAACTTATATGAAAACCTAGGAATCCCATCAAACGCACTGAAGTTTGTAACTCATTTCTGCCGCACAGACGCAGTGTTCATTGTGGTCTTGTTCAGTTCTTATTCAACTATTCAGTTCATTGTGGATTCCATGTTTTGGTAAGATGAATCATCAACTATTCATCCCTCCCCTCTATCTCTTTGAAATACCTATCGTTGAGGTGTTGGAGTCCAATCGGTAATTGGATTCATTCCTAAGGGCGAGGTCATGGGTTCGAATCTCCGTTTGGGTGTGCGTGTCTAAAAAAAAAAAGAAAAGAAAAAGAGCCCAAACTAAAAACAGGCGGTCCGGTCCGGTTTTAAAGACAAAAAATGCCGGTTAATCGAGCGATTTTTCCGGTTCCTTACCGGTCCGAATCCCGCCGATTTTAAGGGTCATCCGGACCTGGACACGACACCGGTCACCGGTTAAACCGGTTCGGTTTTAAAAACACTGGGTAAAAGGGGACCCAAACTACGCAAGTATTTATTAGGTCAAAGGTCTCTCTTTGCTTTTTTTTTTTTTTTTTTTTTGAAAAGGTCTCTCTTTGCTTCTGAGTTCTGACAATACCAGAACTGAGATATTTACCAAAAATAAATACAAAGTTGCTCTTACTACATTAACAATTTAGAAAGTGTATTATTATCATAATTAGTACAATAATTGTGTCCATAATTTATTGCTTACCAATATGTAGATTTTCACGTACTCCAGCTCTTATTACTATGCCTAAAAGTACACAATTGACAAATTTGGGAAACGAAATGGTTAGATTAAGATGATGGTTGGTATCATTTGATTGCACAACGATAATTGATTAGTGGTTTAAGCCATGCTAATTTAATTAGTTGATAAAAGGGTTCCTGTTTTGTGGTTATTTTAATATTGTAACTTTTTACTATCAATACCATAAAAATAAATGATAAATAGCAAATATATTATGTTTATTATTATAATTGATTGAAATCGATTAAAGTAAATTTAAATTTGAATTTTATTTTTATTATTTGAGTATTGTCCACTTAAGTTATGTAGAATAGACACTATAAAACCATCAGGTCACACATTTCTTACCTCTACGACTTCCTTCCATATGTGTCCAAAGATTGTCCAAAGATATTAGAGACAAATGTATCGATTATTTGTAGGAGCGGAATAGTATAAGTGTTACTTCTTTTTTTTTCCCCTCATGATCCAATCTTAGACGGTATCAATGGAGAAGAAGAATTAAATTAGGTTTTCCCTTCTTTTTACCATTTGGTTAGAAAATTATTGGTGTTTTCCACCTTTTTTTGTTCGAAAATAGGGCATAGATTTTTGGACATTTCCCATGTTGATTATTTAGCACCAAGAAGATCGCCAAATAAATTTTGTTTTCTAAATAAAATTTAACATAAAAACAATACATTTGTGATTCTTAAGAAAATGTCATAAATTTACCATTGAGACGTTTTTTTTATAGAAAATGACATGATAAAAGTATATATTGTGACACCTATTACAAAAATGTCTAATTATATTTAATAGTAAATAAGTAATATATGTTATACTTAATAAGATGAATTTAAGGAAATCATTCTGATTGAATTTTTATTGTGACGCCTTTTAAATATATCATACCAACACAATTAGGTAGTTCAATTCGTTGATGCACTCAACTTCTTTCTTGAGGTTGGTGTCCGCTTCTATATATACTGATCCACAAAAAACTATATATTATACCAATTCATCTAAATTACATAAAATTACATGTCAAGCTGCATTTATTTGTAATGTAATGCACCCATAGTATTGATGTCAATAAAATAAACAAAAGTAGTTGCAACCTTTTGACCTAAACGCGAGGAACTTTTAATTTTATTGATGAAAATTGAATAGTAATCAAATCACACATTTCATGTGATAAATAATTTTTAGTCAAAAAACTTGGCCATCGTGCGCCCCACTTGGTCGAAATCAAATATAAATGTGGATCATTAGTTTAAACTAAATGACGAGGAAAGTAATGCTCTCCAAAATGTGAATTTACAAATTAATCAATTAATCTAATAAATTTAAAAATGGCGTATTTTTCAAAGTATATAGAAACATAAAATTAGTATATAATTAGAACATCCCCCCACGAGGACACAAAACTTTACCTGTTATGAAACACAGATACGGATATGAACACGATACAACTATAGTTATACGAATTTTTTTTGGAAATTTTTACGTGAGAAATGGTCAACATGAATGGTCGACATAACAGCTTGTCACTGAGTTAAATGCATACTGCCTAGTTTTGAAAGTTATAAAATACTTTAAATTCCAAATGAAAAAATTTAGCAATTTGACATTATGCTAGGTTAATCAAAACTCTCATATTCGAATATTTAGGAATGTAGTTACTATTAATAGAAAAAAATTTATCCCCTAAGTTAATAAAAGCAAATATAAACATATAGATTTATTTATATTATTATTATTTTTTTTGAAGACCAACGAGGCCACAGGCCACAACCGAACTAAATCAAATCAGCAAAAACGCTGTCCAAAGCATACAACGGAATATCAGAAGAACCAACGCAGGCCGAAGCCGCATTACGAGCTAACGAATGGGCGACACAATTCGCACCACGACGAATACTGGAAAAACGAGACGCCAAGAAGACCGACGAAATACTTCTAATATCTCTAAAAATATTTCCCAAGGCGCTGCAGTCCTCTTCTTGGCTTTCCATTTTTCGGATGACATTGATGTTGTCACCTTCGAAGATGACACGTTCCCACCCAAAGTCTCGGGCCAGCTTGATTGCCGAGAGTGCTGCAAAAGATTCAGCAACGAGTGGATCACACATATGCCATTTCCGATCAACTTCCCAACCAATGCACTTACCTTCATGATCTCGGGCCACAACTCCTATTCCTATCGCTTTATCCTCTTTGAAAGTTGCCCCGTCAAAATTCACCTTAATCCACCCTAAAGGTGGTTTCTCCCATTTGATCACTTCCCGACCGTCCACCACCACGTTAATTTCATCGTCCACAGCTCGCGGTGGTGCAACAAAGGAATCAGCCATTCTGATAATTTCGTGGGGTTGCTTACATTCCCCATCTTCTCTTTTCGTATTTCTATTGAACCAACACAGCCATAACACCGTCGCCATCCTAGCTGCTTCCTCGTCCGATAATTCTTTCAGCGCTGCATCAACCCCATCTCGGAAATTAGTTTCCAGCCTGTGAATCACTCTCCAAGGAATATGCGAGAGTGCCCATGTTTGTCGGACCGGAGGACAGCTTACCAAGGCATGACCCACATCCTCTCCACTCTTCCCGCAATGCACACATTCATCCGTCACATCACAATGCCTTCTCCGGAGATTATAGCAAGTCAGCAAAATGTCATTACAGGCTCGCCACAAGAACATTTTCACTTTTGGTTGTGTTCGGAGGCCCCAGATTCTAGGCCATAACACTTCATCTCCTACTCCAGACGTCGAACTACGATTCTGTAACGCAATCTCGCGAGCTAAATGGTAGGCTCGCTTCACTGTAAGCTTCCCGTCAGCTGCCTTACCCCAGACTAGCACATCCTCTCGCCTAAACTCGCCCAAAGGAATTCCTAAAATGGCTTCAGCATCATCCCGATGGAAGCAGTTCCGAACCAACTCCTCATTCCATTTCGGTATTCCCGGCACCATGAGATCAGCCACCCACTCCGGTGTGAGACCTCCATCTTCTCTAAAAACAGGCCGAGATCCTCCCCCCCTTGGAAGCCATTTGTCCCGCCACACATGAACCTCTTCCCCACTTCCAATTCTCCACCTAGTCCCATGAACAAGAAGATATCTCGCTTCCAACAAACTACGCCAAGTTAACGAAGGCGACCGTCCAAGCTTCGCATTCCAAATATCCGAGTGTGGGAAATACCGCGCCTTGTATATCCGTCCCAATAACCCTTCCGGATTACGTACCACCCTCCACAATTGCTTTGCCAACATGGCAATGTTGAAAAGTTTCATATCCCGAAATCCCAATTCACCTTTGTCCTTCCCGTCGCACAGGCGATCCCAAGCCATCCAATGGATCTTCTTCGCCCCTCGACTATTCCACCAGAAAGAGCGAATTAAGGTTTCAATACTATGGATGATATTATCCGAGAGCAAGAAACAATTCATCGTGTAGGATGGGATAGCTTGGAGCACAGCTTTAATTAGAACCTCCTTACCCGCCGAAGACAAGAATTTCTCCGAAAAACCTTGTACTTTCTTCCTGACCCGGTCCAAGAGCCCACCAAAAACTCCCTTTCTTGACCGACCCACCGTAGAGGGGAGGCCTAAATACCTATCTAGCTCATCAACTCGTTTAACCCCAAGTAACCCCGCCAACTCATCCTGTCTCTCTCTGCTTACGTTTTTACTAAACACAATGGATGATTTTGCACTATTAATCGTTTGTCCTGAAACTCTTTCATATTCCTTTAGGACCTTCTTTATTCCCAACATCGCCTCCTCACTCGCCCCCCCACAGATCATCGTGTCATCCGCAAACAAGAGATGCGAAACACGTGGGGCTCCTCTAGCAACCGCCACTCCAATCACATCACCGAGTCTCTCCTGCTCTTGCAAAAGGCCGGACAGCACTTCTGCACAGAAACTAAACAAATAAGGGGAGAGAGGATCCCCTTGACGGAGTCCTCTCTCAGGGGCTAAGTGCCCAAACTCGCCACCATCAAGCAGAAACGAAAAGGAAACTGAAGTCACACAAGTCATAATACGCTCAATAAAAGGGGTGGGGAAACCTAACTTTACCAGAATGCCCTGCAGGAACCGCCATTCAACCCGATCGTACGCTTTGCTCATATCCAACTTCAAATTGAAGAGGCCCTCTTTCCCTGTACGCTTGTTCTTAATGAAATGGTTAATTTCAAAAGCAACAAGAATATTATCACTAATAAGGCGGTTCGAGATGAAAGCTGATTGACACGGGGAAATAATACTATCAAGATGCGGTTTAATACGATTAGCAAGAGCTTTAGATGCAATTTTATAAACAACATTGCATAAGCTAATGGGGCGAAATTGGGTTATCAGATCAGGGGATTTACACTTCGGAATAAGCACTATATGTGTAAAATTCAACCGTTTATCAAAGCGACCTTTATTCAAGAATTCAAGCACACAAGCAGTTATATCACGACCAACAATATTCCAAAAGCGTTGAAAAAAGTAAGGGGGGAGGCCATCAAGGCCGGGTGATTTGAGGGGGTACATTGATTTTAAGGCACGACTTACCTCCTCAGCAGTAAACGGAAGAGAGAGTCGTTGAAACATATCCTCATTCACTTTATGCGAGATAACCCTGAGAGCATCATTCAGTTCGTCTGAGTCCACCCCATTCGAAGCAAATAAATTCCCGAAATAAGATTCTATCACCCTCTGAATCCCAGAATCCGAAGTACACAAATTCCCCGCATCATCTCTGAGGCCTGAAATATGATTCGTAACTGCTCTTTGGGAAGCCTTATTATGGAAAAATTTAGTATTCTTGTCGCCTTCCTGGAGCCAGTGTTGTTTAGCTCGTTGTTTCCACATTAACTCCTCCTGACTCAAGATGTTCCCCAAGATTCCCCTTAATTCTTTTTCGCGCGCCAAAGACGCCTCAGTAATGACCCCCTGCCTGAGGCTCACAATTTCACGCTCCAAACTATCAATAGATTTCTGTGTACTTTCTTTCCTCGTTTGTCGCCAATTCATTAATCCTACCCGACATTTCTCAATACCACGAAGCACAGATTTTGTCGGACTAGTGCAATAGTTATCAGTCCAAGCCTCTTCAATAATCTTTTTGCAATCTTCAACTCTCGCCCACATGGCTTCAAAACGAAAAGGCTTATTCTTTTTGCGAACAGGAGCACTGCTTTCTTTCAAGATTGTAACAATGGGGGAATGATCAGAACAAGCCGCCGTGAGATGCCTAACTCTCGCATCTTTGAACCTGGTACGCCAATTATCAGTGGCCACCGATCTATCAAGACGTGCTCGGATGGTATCCGGGTCCTTACGGTTGCGAAACCAGGTAAAGGTATGTCCCGTGAACCCCAAGTCAGACAACCCGGAGTTCGAGAGAGCAGTACTGAAGCCAATAATGCGGCTGATAGGTTGAGGGAGTCCACCTTCCTTTTCCTCCTCGAGCAGAATATCATTAAAATCCCCGCTGACCAGCCACGGGGCACCAGATTGCCTACTTAGAGTTTCCAAGATGTTCCACACATGGGGCTTATTACGAATATCCGGAGCCCCATAAAACCCCGTGAAACGCCAAGGTGCTTCATCGGGTGTAACTCTAACCGTGACATCAATATGGTAAGAAGAGAAGCTTTGTAATGTTACATCCACGTCCCTGCGCCAAAGCAACGCAAGTCCGCCACCTTTCCCAACAGCATCGACACCAACTCCATTCAAATCCAACGAAACTTTCAATCTATCAATCTTCCTACTTCGGCATTTTGTTTCCGAGAGGAAGATAAGTAGGGGGCGGTGATCCCGAATGAGGGATCGAAGAGTATGAACTCGCCAGGGTCCCCCTAACCCCTGGCAGTTCCAGCTGAGGCAACTCATTGAGATCGGCGGGACTGCGCCGCAGTCTCCGCCGTTATATTAGTGATATCCTGAAGGCCAGGACCCCGATTGGATGTAGAATGAGCCGAGAAATTTCCAAAAGTACCGGGAATGGGTTTATCTTTAGGGAGGTTGGAGCCGGCTTGTCTCTTGAACTTGCGCTGTTTTAGGGTGGGGAGTGCTATGGAGTGATCAATGGACAGGGTAAGGGGAATATTTACGAGAGAATTTTCAAGCAGGGTGTTTTGGGTTTCGGAGTGAAGGGAGCTCGTGTGGGCAGCAACGTTATTACAGGAAAGCACTGCAAGGCTGGGGGAGGATGGATCATTGTGCGTTTTTTGTCGTTGAGAGAGGGATTGTGTGTGAGCATCCGATGAAGGCGATCGGGGTCGGGAGTGGGCAGTTTTTGGTTGTGGGATTGGGGTTGAAAGTTGTATCAGATTATGGTTTGGGGTATTGTTCTCATTGTTGGATAGGGGAGATGATGTCGATGATTGGGGATCTAAAGGAGTGTGTGTCAGGTGTGGGAGATCGGGGACGAGAGAGTTGTCATGGCTGGATATTATCAGTTGTTGGCTATGACTAGATTGAATGTTGGCGGGCGAATGGGTTGGTATAAGATTGAGTGGTACTTCCCCAGCAGGCATAGAGAGATTAAAGTGATGTTTATGGCAATGGCCAGGCGAGATACGAGTACTATCAGCTACAGAATTCGTTGATGGCCGAAGAAAACCGGGCCTGGCATGAGAAGCCACAGATGAATTGGAAAGAAAACCATTCTCGGCTCGAGTTCTACCATTAGATCCCTCTCGTAGCCACGGACCGTAAGGAAAATTAGGTTCAGGATCAACAAAATCGTCCTCATATCGAAGGTGACAGTATTTATCCACGTGATCGCACAGTCCGCATAGATAACAGAAGTTTGCAAGCCGTTCATAGCTCAAAGTTAACTCCAATTCTCGCCCAGATGGGAGCTTTACTGTAATGCATCTCAGAAAAGGGTCTGACATTCTAAGATTAACCCGGACCTTCAGCGAATCATTCCCCCCGCCGACTCCCATTTGTTTCGCCATTGAAACAAAGGTGCCGATCTTATTCCCCAAAAACTCGGCCACTGGTGGTGTTCTCCTCTCCCTTGGTAAACCCCTAACATGTACAAAATAATCGCAGCTGTCTAAAGGGACCAACATCGGATCATCCTTCTCCTCTAACACCTTCATAATTATGGGATACATGTCGAAGCACCAAGGAGAATACTCCAGAACCCTCGACATGTCAAGCTTATGATTAAACAAGAATATGAACCGATCCTGACCTATCTTTGAGATCTCCATACCTTTCACCGGATTAAATGATCTGATCATAGTGGCACGGAAGGATTCAAAATGAACGGATCGGCGGGTGAAGACCTTACCAACGATAGAGAGTCGATGGTTATGCCCAGCCGACCCCCACGCAGACTCCGGCATAGAAACCAAAGCTGCCTCCTTTTCAAAGAGAGTTAGGGCTTTGGTGAGACGTGAAAGAACTGCATCTGAAGAGTCCTCAGACGGACCAGCAACGTCCCGTGGCATCTCCTTAGAGTAGGAGGATATGTTTCAAAGATTCTGTCTTCGCTTACTGATGAAGGAGATGAGAACGGAAAACCTGAAAACCAAAAGAAGGAAAAACAATTGTCAATCAGCCACAAAAAACGTAAAGCGAAAGAAAAGAAAGGAAAGAAAAGAAGGGGCCAGAAGGACGGATGGAGGGGGAAGACTGCGCGACAGGGATCGAGAGGAGCGTGCGGCGGTCGGTGGTGAATGGCAGCACGGCGTTGGGATTCCGGCGGCTTCTAGGGTTTTTGTAAAAACAGTCTCTCATACGAAGAGGGAGTCTCTCATGCGAGGAGGGAAAAAAAAAAATTGAAGAATTCTTTCTCATAGATTTATTTATATAGATATAAATGATATTACTTATCTCACGAGCTGATCTTTTGAAAAGTCTGTAGATGTCCCCTTAATTGCCTTCGTATCACGCATAAAATAGTCTTTTATTGTATTTCTAGCTTTATTAATGTTAAAAGAATTAATAAATATTTATACAATTGATCTAATTACAGAAACATTATTTAATCCACTTTGGCGATCTCGAAAGATTTGTTTGGCCAATGAAGAAAAAACCCTAAACTGTCTTTTTTTACAATGAAATTTGAGTTGGTGCCTCGCTTCTCATGTCCCTGTCGACCACTTGTTAAAAAAATATTTCATGTCCTTCACGAGTTTTCATCCAACAATATATTTAATTAATTTACCTACATTGCGCGTAAAGTAGGTGTTATATGCGATTAACTATGATC
>JBBMKE010359455.1:0-13125 GCA_037834125.1 Lippia alba | reverse complement strand
AAATATTTTGAAAACACAGGGTTTTTTGTGTTAATTTTTGAAAACACAGGGTTTTTTGTGTTAATTTTTGTAACACAGGGTTTTCATACAAATATTTTGAAAACAGAGTTTTCTATGTTAATATTTGTAACACAGAGTTTTTTTGCCAATTTCATCTAACACAGGGGGTATGAAAATAACTCATTAATTATAACTAGGATAATGATTAAATTTATTAGAAGATAATTTTCACTAAAAATTTAAGCGTATTAGCCACCTAAAATGGGATTCACGTTTTCGTTGACATAAACATAATTCTCTCCGAGATAAATACAATTCTCCCAAATGGGATTCACGTTTCTCTATCGTAAAAAATCCATATACGATTAACCATTTATGTACACGGTGATAATATCTGAAAAATAACCAAAATATGAATATGATTTGCACGTAAATTATTCATCACTACAGCACTATAAATAATAATTACAAAATTAGATTTCCATTAAAAATAAAAGTTAGTTTAAAGAAATTGTGTTAAACATTTCATTCTGATATGGGCCTTTATTTGGAACTTGATTATTATTTCTGGGGCCATTTATTAGTTGTTTTATCTAATGAGCATTAAAACCTTTATTTTATAAAAGCTGGGTTCTTAACCCGCTTAAGCCCGAATTGCTTTGATATGCTGAGGGCCCGTTTACTTTGACACAAAGGATATTGAATGATAGGTTTTAGCATGTTAGTGAAGCTAAATTATTAGTCTTATTCTCATATTTACTTTTTTATTTTATAATTGTGATATTGATTGTTTGTGAGATATGTCTATTTACTTTTATATTCATGTTTTCATGTGTTTAGCATGAATTTACTTTTTTACCCAATTTAAAATAGAAGCGGAAGAATGGATTTTGGAAATCACTTTTCAATGGCAATTGGGAAATATAATTCAAACTCTTAAGGTAAAATGTAATTACACTCCCCAAGTTAAAAATCATGTGAAGTAGCACCCTCCTTTTCCATTTTGGCACACGTGCCTAGACCAAAAACATGAATTTAAAGATACAAAGTAAACAAGTGAAATGAGGATATCTCCGTGTTAATACGAAAGTAAACGAGTCCTCAAGTTCCAATCTACTATGGATCCATGAAAGAATTAGGTCATATCATATTGTGACAACGTGGAAGCTAAATATGAAATCACTATTCTAGGATATCAATCATGGAGGAAAGATTCAAATTTCCAGTCCTAGCTATTACGTAATCAGTTACATTTATTGAACAATTATCATTATTGATAAAATTATAAATATTCTTATGAAGTGTATGTGTACTTATTGAACAGTTAAGAGAGAATATCACTATTAATGGAATTATAAATGATACAAGAAATTTAAGATTGAGGTCGTATCACATTCAAAATTAAAGAAAATTATAGAATTTTAATTGAATCTCAAACATTCGAAATTTTGATTTTATAAGTAAAGTAACTTTAAAATTTTAAATTTGTTATTTTCGTCTAAATATAATTTCTAATGTGAATAATTATTTTTGGGAACATAATTTTTCATTGTGTTAAAAAATTGCACCAAAAGTCAAATACACATTAACCAAGACAATTATATTAGTATTTATATTAGAAATTTCTATTTATCAATCAATACAAAATTATCGACATAATGTCGTTTTATCAATGTATGCCCTTGTTACCACCATATACAATTATATATCAACCCATCCACAAATAAAAAAGTAATAAGAAGACTTTATTCACTCAATTACTAATGTAATAAACTAATTAAAGAATCTATGCTTAATATTTATAATTTTATGTTGTTACACCAATTTAACAAATTGGACGATGTGTGTTTATTCAATACATGTTTAAAATTATAACAACACAAATAAAACGCGTAGAGTCACTAATATAATAGGATGAGTCTCCTTTAATTCACAAATATTTTTAAGATATCAAATGTTCATGTGAGATATTAAATTTGACAATTTTTTTAAAAAATAAATATTAAATATTCATATCGTATCGTATTCATATGACGTAAATTCAGATTATACATTAAAAAATAAGAATGAGAACGCGTGTTGCAAGTTTGGGAATGGTGCGTGTACACTTGCCATGCCCGGACGGCCCCAAAGTCCTCAATGCTCACCGCGTGGCTCGCCCCGCTACCTTCCAATGGTACGCGCACACTATTCTACGCGACTCCACCGCACATGCATGTATAACCGTTCATATTTTGTTAGAAATATAAATTAAAGGAACAATTTCCCAAGTAATTTAGGCCGAGGGTGAGTAAATGCATGAATGTGCACAGAGCAGAGGCGTCCCATACAATACATTACATAATAGTTTGTGTTGGAGCATGAATTTGATGGGTGTAACAAATTAAGGTTTTTGTAGGATTGTTGATATTGAGATAAGATCTTCATGTGGCCAAATCACAGCCTCTTTTCAAGCCAATCATCCTCACTTTGAGGATTCTCATGACTATTTTTGGACAGATTGCTACGTAGGTACATACGTGATTCTTTTGTATGGAGGACGAGTGGTTTAAGTGTTCAGTAGTGTTAATGTTTATTGGAGGTGCAATTTACTCGATTACGTGGTATCCCTTCTAATTCATGGTGAAATGAGCACTAATTTGTGGGGGAAAGGGGAAAAATTGCCCGCCTTTAGTTGTTAATATTTAAATTATTGTTACTTATAGTCATAAGTTATCCGTTATCTAGGTTGTTACATAAGAAAATCAAAAAGTTTATTAAACAAGTCTTATTCTTCTTTGCTCAATTCTTTTTTATATGATATAAAAATTTTAAAATTTTCCGACACTTAATTTTTTCCTTTTCTTCTTTTTTCTTTTCGGAGTTTTAAGGTGACTCCTCCAATAATATCAAAGTTGTCGCAATTATTTTAGTAGACCCACGACTCAAAAGTTTTCAAATGTTTGCTCTCAATTTCTCTCATCTCAAATTTTATCTAAACTCCTCTTTCTTTTTCTTCATTTTCTCGATTTTTCAGGGTCTCATATCTTAAAATTTCTCCATTCCTCTTAGATATTTGGAACTGTTCCTCTCCAAATTTCTCCATTACTCTTGGATATTTGGGTATGTTCCTGTCCTTTATATTTCTCTTTATTGTGGAAGCCAACACAATGTTTCACGTTGTGAGTTGAATATGAAGCGTTCTCTGTAGTTCACCTTCTTCTTTTGAGACTCTAGTTTGCGTTCTTCTTTTGTGTTTTGAGGTTCTAGTTCGCGTTCTTCTGTGAGTGAATCTTCTTAGATCGAATTTTCTACTCCTTTATACTGTGATAATCAATTAATTAAATTTGACTATTCTATTTTCTTTTTAATTTTAACAACTTCACCCTACTCTTTTATAGTGTGATAATCGATCAATGCTAAGCTTCTTCCATTCAAATATGTCGGCCATCTCATGAACAACCTCACTAAACAGCTCCTCAAGTCACCTTAAATATCTTATTATTAAATTGACATTCCTCAGTGTTAACTCTCTAGTCATCTTTAAGGCTCTAAGATTACTGATGTTTACGCTCTGCCTTGCAGGGGTATTACTCTATGTGTATTCTCAAACGCCTAATTAATTTAATTTTTGATATTTGAATTAGTATTACTTTTAGATAAATTTTTAGTTGAGTTATTACAAGTTATCTAGTTTGTTAGGTTAAAAAGACTATCTGAATGGATATTTTTTAAATATCATCAAGTTGATTAATGAGAATTATTCAATTTTTTTTTTGCTTTTATTAAAAAAATTTTTAACAAATAAAATCAGCAACTAATTCCGCTTTTATTTACTATAATATCAAAACTTGGCAATAAAACTACAGGAACATCATAAAAGTTCACAACATAAATCAAAAAAAGTCCCACACCTAACAAATTCGTCACAATTATATTAATATTCTAAATTAGAGTTCGAATCTTTTAAAAAATATACTATAAAAAAAACAAAAAATATGATAATAAAGGATTCAAGTCATTGTTAACCTAATGAGCATTAAAGTTCATATTATATTAAAGGTGGGCCTTTTAACCCGCTTAAATTGCTTTGAAATGCTGAAGGCCCAGTCCATTATGGGTCCATGAAAGAATTAGGCATATTGTGACATGTGGAAACTAAAATGAAATACTATTCTTGAATATTAATCATTGACGCATTTCAACATCCAGAAATAATTTTCTAACCACTTTGATTAATTATTATTGACAATCATTAACAGAAAGATAATAAGTTTAAACTTTCTATTAAGTAATTGTTTGCATTATACTGTTTTTGAATATGGTGATTGTACTCTTTTTCAATATAGTGAACTAATTTAGTTCATCAAAATCTCCAGGTCAAAAATATTTGCGGCCAATTCTTCTTATAAAGTGTGTGTATATTTAGGAGATCAAGTATATTTAAAATAAGCATTATAAAATAAACACGTATATTTATTGAACAATTAAGAGATCATGTATCACTACAAATAGAATTATAAATATTTCTACAACCTATTGAACGGTTAAGAAATCGAGTACCACTACGGATAGCATCATAAATCTTTTATAAAAAATTAAAACGTCTCATATTAAAATTTTAAAAAAAAATTATAGAATTTTAATTAAATATCAAACGTTCGAAATCTTGATTTATGTATACTACTAGGTTGCAAACATATTCCAAAATTAAAATTTGATCCTATCCGAAACCTACGAAACAAGACGACAAAAAAAGTGTCAATTCTCTCGCGGGCCCCACATCCTTTATCCAGGCAACGTGTCAACACCATTGATCCATTAGTGGAAAGCGTGATGCGGTGAATTGCCGCCTTCAGAACCTAACCGACAAATCTGAAACAACACACACAAATCCCACATTTTTTGCCGAATTATCTTTTCTTTTTTCTCTCGTCTTCCTTTCAAGAAACTTAGCTGCAGAGAAATTAAATATGGTTTTGCTTGAAAATGAAGCAATGGGAAGTGGGAATCTTGCACGGGAAATGGGAATGAAATTGGAATGCGATGATCTTGTTGCTTTAAGGGGAAAGGGGCAAGAAATGGAAGAGGTGGTTTCTGAAGATTTGGAGGAGAAGCGAGAAGAAACTGGAATTGATGATGTGGGTGTTGAGGAAATTGATGATGGAGATAGGATTTACAGCAAAGAATTGCCTCCGGCGGATGATGTTTGCCCCATCTGTTTTGATAGGTTCACCCTTCCATGCAGATCAAACTGTGGCCACTGGTTTTGCGGTAATTCTTTTTTCTACTTTTGATTGAAGTTTAGTGTTGGATGTTTATCTGTTGTTTTGTGTTGAAAGATTATGGTAATTGTTGAATTTGTTTGGTTGCTCTGTTTTTTTTTCCTTTTTTGTTTTGGTTAAAATTTTGAACGAATTCAAGGCTTTGAGATTCGAGTTATCATTTGTGCATTAGCTAATTGTTCATGGCGTAACGGCATTCGTGTAGGATTTGTGTGATTGTGTCCCACATCGAATGAGATAGAGAGTCTGAAGGTCATGTCAGTGGCAGCAGTGCTTCCAGAGGCTGCTTTTTGTGTATGAAATCGAAATGTATGTATAAGCTAGCTATATATGTAATCATATGTATGATATTTCGGAGATTTATAATTTTAATGGCCTCGTGTGTACATTGTGGGCTGAAAAGTGACTATTCTTTCCTATGTCGATGTCTTATTGTTTCTCTTTGTCTTTGTTTCAGCAAGTTGCATATTGCAGTTTTGGATGTTTAGATCATCGCTTCAGCCGTGCAAATGTCCGCTCTGTTGTTGCCAGATAATTAACCTGAAACCCGAAACGTCGCAGCTTGTGGAACCGTCGTATGATATGGTTAAAGTCCTTAAAAAGGTCAACCAGTATAATGGCCTCTACGTGACCGGAGTTCTCGGCACTTTTCATGTATGTTCGACGTGTTATTACTTTAGTTTCTGTTTTAATGGTTTCTTCTCGTAAGCTCTGGTTTTTGTGGTATACTTGTGTTTCTCGTGACTGTAAAAAGGGATAATTGGAGGTCCCAATTGGAAATTTTCCTGTTTTTTGGTCTACTCTTTTCCTGGAAATTTCCCCGTTATCTGATTTTTCTGTCGAATTGTTCCTGGTGTTTCTGTTGAATGTATAGATGTGATGATTTGAGTCCATATTTGACAGAGAATGCTATCGTTGCCACTGTTCATGGGGAGGATATTTAGAGTTATGATAGATCCCGATGGTTTGAGATGCATTTACTATGTAATGCGCTTTCTTGGGGTAAGAGTTTTAGGACCTTCTGCTCTAAATGAATTGTACTTGTTTTCGCTGTTATTCTGGTTTAAGACGGACTTTGGTCAGACTCTGTGGATGTGTATTTTTGCAGTTGGTGTTGGCTTTGCTATACGAGAAGGGGGAGTTTGAGTTTGTACCGACTGGTATGTTTCTCTTCTTTACCAACATTATCTTGAGGATTATGATTCTGAGGTCCATGGCTAAGCTCATAAGCTCTAAGATGTCTTTAGTGCGCAGCACTCGTCAGAAATGACATGAAGAAATCGATATAATAAAAAACATCACAGAGACTGTTATGATCTTCAAAATAAGTCGTCTTTCTCCCAACTTATGCTTATAAGCTCGTTTCATAAAAAGCTTGAAATGTATTTGGAGCGCTTATATAAGCTCAGTCGAACACTTTCCTAGCAAAATTAATTGTTGATCTCAGACATATGTGTATATACGCAGGTGGTTTGGGGGTGCAAAGAATGTTCGACATAGGAGCTAGTGTCGCTATTGTCGTCCTCTTCTTCGTTGGAGTCGGCTATCGATGGGTGCTTAGAGGACGTGCGAGGCGCTTGGCAGCTAATCAAGAATGGGATAGTTGAGTTCCTGCTTTGAAAGAGGCTCTTCTTCAAGAACATGCATTTTCTTGTGTATGATTACTTGGTGGTGGCCGTCTTGTCTCAGTCGCCCCATATTAGCTTAGGTTGTACAGTCAACTTGTTTGATTACAACGCTAACCTACTCTGAAGGTGATGCGCATGTTGTTGTACTAGTTAGATGTAAATAGTAGGATATTGCATTGTATATTATTAATTTTCTTTTGCCAGAATTATGCTTCGGTTTTGTCATTTGTTGGTTTATACTTTATAGTAGTTTATACAGCTTCTTGGTTTTCTTCTTTTTTGTGGGTTTTTCCATCTGGAGTGGGATAATGTAAATATTGAGTCGCATTCTTTATCAAATTTTTGTCAAGAAAATCGCGTCCATATTTGGAATTTCCTTTGTTCTTTTAGGTTTAGATATTGCAAAGGTTTATTCTTGTGTATGTTTTACGTATTTGATATTTCTTTAGTCCAAGTTTTAAGTATTTGTTAGATTTATAGGATATTGAGTGGTGTACGGTATCGTACTTGATCTTGTTTAAACATAGTCGGTTAGGGTGACTCAAGATTTAGCTTCGATCACTCAAGGATTTGTATTAGATGAAAAGTATAAATGACCGTTAGGCAATGTGAGGTGGTGGGTGGACCATGAGAAACAACAACGTGCCAAAATCTTGAAGAACCAATGAAATATTATATATGAAGGTAAATTCTATCGCGGTGCAATAGAAATAACTAAATATATCGTTTCTCTCTCATGAGAGCTTCAATCCTCTCGCATGAGAGTTCACTCATCTCTTCCAAAAAGACAATCATTTTCCTCTGTTTTCTTTATAAAATCTCTATTCCTTTGTGGGCAGTTTCTCCCATTCCATAATCTGTGCAGTAGTCCTGATAGTTTCCTTTCATCAACCATAATTGCAATTCGACCAAATTTCTGTCCTCTCATTTGAGGGAAAGTACCCCTCACAATGGATAAAGCTTTGGATAGGCTTAAAGCTTCACTTTCACTAACTGAGGACGAGGATGAAGGGGTGATTATTCCAGCAAATGTTTGGCAAGGAGATGGTCAAAAGCGTAAATATTTGCTCGTGGGCAGAATCCTCTTCCATAAATCTTTTCATTTTGATTCCCTTAAAAGTACTCTTTTAACATCTTTCCACACTGTAAAAGGCTTGGATATAACAAACTTGAGCGGTGGAAGACTCCTATTTACCTTCAATCACCCTTTGGATCGACAGCGTATTATGGATGAGAGCCCCTGGGCTTTTGATCGTAATCTCATAGTTCTGGGCTCTTTGGAGGATACGGAGGATCCCTTACTTGTCGATTTAAACTGGTGCTCGTTTTTTGTTCAAATTCATGGGCTCCCGATTGTTATGCAGAGGAAGGATATTGCTGAACATATTGGAAATCGATTGGGACAATTTCTTGAGGTTGATTTTGAGCACCGGAAAAATTGAAATTATGATCTTCGTATTAGAGTTCGGCTAAACATCAACTCTCCTCTAAAACGAGCATTAAAGGTTAAAAATACTCTTGGAGAAGAGCTGCTCGTTACTTTTACATATGAAAGGTTGCCAAATTTTTGTTATTTATGTGGCAAACTCGGCCATATTTCAAAATACTGTGAACTTCAATATGAAGAAGGATTCGTCGATCCAGGAGATCACACACCGTTCGGTCCATGGCTGCGAGCGAATTCAGGGAGCAATCAAGGGGGTCGGTTCTATGCAAATAATGCTCAGAATTTTACTGTTCCGGCAACACCTATTTTCACGCCCTTCAAAGCTTCCTTCACATCGGCACTCACGCCACATCATAGCGGAGCAGAAGCTGTCAGAAATCTAAATATGACGGCGAACTCATCGAGATTAGGCATCCAAAGTGCCCAAATCTCGAAGTTTCCCGGAGAAGCGAGAGAAGTGGCTGAAGAAATCCATCAGGACCGTGGAGAATCTCACATTCTAGCAGCTTCTTCCAAAAAACCCACTAACTAAACAATTCCAAATAATTCTCTCATCTGCATAGGCCCAAGTGCCCACCAATTTGAAGCCCACCAAGAAAATAAAACCAAGCCCATGTCTTCTTCCCAAATTACACTACAAAAGTTGGGCTTGCCTTCAAATATCCACCAAATGCAGGCCGAATCATTTAATTTCCCTTGCAGCCAACAACATAATCTCCCCAGTAATCTTACCACCAAACAAGATTCACTAATTCCAACCCATAATGCTTTTCAATGTATCTCCAGTAACCCCACAATCCAAAGTGAGAGTAATACTCCTCCAACAACCAAACCCAACTCGTCTTTCATCTCTTCTCTTCCGCAGTCGGTCTCTATACACCAACAATTAGAAAATATTCCACTTCAGGTGGACATCTCTACACCTCATGTTTCTTCCATTAGCTTATGCCGACAAACAAAGAGTGCAAATTCCAAGTTTGATGGGAAGGTGGGTCAGAGGAAACGTATCAGCGTGGTGTCAAAGAAGAGAAAGTCTTGCAATTCCGTTGATTCACTTGCAGATATTGCACAGCTGGAACGGAAAAAATCAAATTCTCTCCAAATCGCCAATGATCAAATATCTTCAACGGCGGGCTCTGCTTTGCAGGCCTGCCGGCAGCCATGATTGTCTTATCGTGGAACTGCCAAGGGTTGGGGGGCCCTTGGACAGTTCGCCATCTCGGGCAGCTAATTCGAGATCATAACCCCTCGTTGGTTTTTCTAATTGAGACTAAATGTAGCAAGCGCCGGATTGATCGATTGAAGTATGCTTTTAATTTGAATGGGATTAGTGTTGATTCAAAGGGTACAAAAGGGGGACTTGCTTTACTATGGGATAAGGATATTCAGGTGGTTCTGCAAAATTACTCTTCTCAGCACATTGATGTCACGATAATGGGGAAGAATAACACAGACTCCTGGAGATTAACAGGATTTTATGGAGATCCTAGAGTCTCACACCGAAAAGAATCTTGGAAGTTGTTGGAGCATTTAAGCAAACTCTCCAATAGGCCATGGGTTTGTATTGGCGACTTTAATGAAATTCTTTTTGATGAAGAGAAGCTTGGCGGCCCTAGAAGACCAAATTGGCAAATGTCAGATTTTAGTAGAGCATTAAGCTCCAGCGGTTTGTATGATCTGGGATACATAGGCCCTTCATTTACTTGGAGTAACAATAGAATCTATCCGGATACAGTTCGTGCGAGACTGGACCGGGCTTGTGCAAATATTGATTGGATTTCCACTTTCCCGAATGCAACTATTCGGCATCTTAGCTCAGTCTGTTCTGATCATCGCCCACTTTGTCTAAAGTTGGATGAAAGTTTTGATTCTCAACATCAAGGGAGAAAATTGATTCGCTTTGAAGCGAGTTGGCTTTGTTCCGATCAGCGTGATCAAATTTTAGCACAATGTTGGACTCATGATGAAGCAGAATCTCTTGAAACTCGAATCCAGAGAAATATTAGTAAATGCTTGGATGGATTTTCAGTGTGGCACAGAGGCCGATTCGGAAATCTTAACAAACGCATGCCAAATATTGAAGCTGAAATTGAGAACATCAAAAAGGTTGAGATCACTCCAACTTTAAAACAACGAGAACTTGAATTGAGAAAAGAGCTTGAAGAGCTGTCAATGCAAAAGGAGATTTATTGGAAGCAAAGAAGTAAGATTCAGTGGTTGAAGGAGGGCGATAAAAACACAGCTTATTTTCATGCAAAGGCATCTAAGAGGTTTAAACAGAATCAGACTCATCGAATACGGGATGAGAATGATAGATGGATATCAAAAGAGACGGAAATCCAAAGCACTATCATTGGTTATTTCTCTAAGATTTTTACGTCAAATCAGCCATCAATGGAGGATATGGCAAGTGCCCTTGAATCAATTAGGTCTAGAGTCAACAATGAGATGAATAAATCCCTTCTCAAGCCTTACATAACAGAAGAAGTATCACAGGTCATTTCGCAAATGACGCCGCTCAAAGCACCCGGGCCCGACGGTATGCCGCCCATTTTTTATCAAACTTTTTGGAATCAAATCGGTCCTAATGTTATCGACTATGTGCTTAATTGCCTGAATAATCATGATATTAAACCCAATCTAAACAAAACACATATTGTGCTTATTCCAAAATTTTTGAACCCTGAATATGTCACTCAATTTCGCCCCATCAGTCTTTGTAATGTTCTTTATAGGATTGTGGCTAAAACTATAGCAAACAGGCTAAAACACATTTTAGATAAAATCATTTCCCCCTCCCAATCAGCTTTTGTTTCGGGACGGCTAATTACAGACAATGTCTTGATCGCTTTTGAGATAAACCACTTCCTGAAACATAAAACTTGGGGAAAAAAGGGGCACATGGCTTTAAAACTTGATATGTGTAAAGCTTATGATAAGGTTGAGTGAAGCTTTCTGAAAAATGTGATGTTTCGATTGGGTTTTGATAATGCTTTTGTCAATTTGATCATGCAATGTGTGACTACTGTCTCTTATTCCTTTATTTTGTCTGGTAAACATTTTGGGTCTTTGGTTCCATAACGGGGTCTCAGACAGGGAGACCCGTTATCCACTAATTTATTTTTGTTGTGTGCAGAAGTTCTTAGTTGCTTAATTCAAGCGGAAGAGTCTAAGTCCACCCTAAAAGGAGTTGCAATTTGCAAGCGGGCCCCAGCAGTAAGCCACTTATTTTTTGTTGATGATACAATAATCTTTTGCCAAGCTACAATGGAGGCGGCTGATTGTATTAAGCATGTCCTTCGGGTGTATGGGAGAGCATTAGGTCAAGAAGTAAATTTTCATAAGTCTGCTGTGGTTTTTAGCAAGCGGGTTGAGACTGCAAAACAAGAGGAAATTGCTTATTTCTTAAATGTGCATATCCAGGAACGTCATGCAAAATATCTTGGTTTACTCAGTTACAGGAACAAAAAAGAGGGATATTTTCGCCTCCATTTGGGATAGTATTTGCCAACGGATTGAGGGATGGAATGAAAAATTAATATCTCAAGCGGGGAAAGAGATTCTAATTAAATCAGTCCAATCTATCCCCACTTATGCAATGAGCTGCTTCAAGCACCCAGATTCCCTTATTCAAGAAATTGAAGTGAAGGCAACAACATATTGGTGGCAAAGTAATGATAAGAATCGAATTCATTGGGTGACATGGCATCAATTATGTAGAAGGAAGAATGTCGACAGTTTATGTTTTCTAGATTTGAGGAGTTTCAACCTTGCACTCTTAGCAAAACAGGCATGGCGGATCATTAAAAATCCTAATTCATTATTAGGGCTAATTTTGAAGGCTAAGTACTTCCATGATTCAGATTTTCTTAAGGCGAAACTTGGATCCAATCCATCCTATACTTGGCGGAGCATTTATAGTGCAAAGCCAATTATTCTTGTAGGATCTCGTTGGAGAATTGACTCAGGACGAAATGTAAAAATTTGGGATTTTCGATGGATTCCACGACCTCACTCTTTCATGGTGCAGACCCCACCAAATCCTGAGCTCCAAAACCTTCCTGTTAGTTATTTGATACACCCGTCATCTAAAGATTGGAACTTGGAGCTTCTAAATTCTATTTTCTTTCCTTCTGATGTGACGAGTATTCTGTCGATACCCCTCAGTCGTGCCCCATGCGATGACATTCTTATTTGGTATTTTACTAAGAATGGTTGTTTTTCCGTAAAGAGTGCTTATCATGTGGCATTAGACTTGAAACATCGAAACAAACCTAAGACGCATACGGCCGGCTGCCTTACAATTCAAGAAAATTGGAGTTTTATCTGGTCTACTCAGGTCCCCAATAAGGTTCAGACTTTTATATGGAGACTGGCAAAGGAGGCTATCCCTACATCTGTTAATTTAGGAGACGAAATTGTTTTATCTTAGATGGATGTCCATGGTGTCATACGAAAAACGAAGATGCACACCATGCTTTCTTGACTTGTTCCTTCTCAAGACAAGTTTGGGCTTTATATTACATTCCATGGCAGGTGGTGTCAAATTGGGAGAATGATGTTGAACTTTGGTTAAGGGGAATTCATAAACAACTCTCTTGCAGCGATTATGCCCCGGTTCTCTATGATTTGTTGGGCTCTTTGGACAAATATAAATAAAAAAGTTATGGAGAACATCTCTACATCGCCGGAGGGAGTCATTCAGACTGCAGATTGTTGTCTTGAGGCTTTTAGATTAGTTTCGTTTCATGCAACTCCTACTCAGTCATCACTTACCCAACCATCA
>JBBMKE010359454.1:0-24573 GCA_037834125.1 Lippia alba | reverse complement strand
GAATATGAAGGACCTATTGGCTTATGGAACTTAGGTGATGATGGAAATATTAGATCTCATATTGCTGGTATTAGTATCTAAAGTGATATGTTTCAATGTGTTTTTGGTACTTGCTTTTGGAATCACATGTCTTGTTGTACACAATATGTATATTGCAAAATCAAATTATCTATGTTATTTTTGATGATCTGGTACCACCCAAAGCTGAATTTCCAACAATCTTAAAGAAGTATTATTGTTTTTTACTTGCTTTATACATATCATGTCAACTTGATTTTGTGATTCTTTCTTTAGTACAATAATAAGATCCAAAGTAGACTTGGTTGATTTACCTGGAAGGTCTATAGGTCATATTTTCAAATGTTGGCAACAACGAATGAAAATATGGATGACCATAAAATGGTTCTTGTCGTTTGTACCAATTGAATTTAGTCCAAAAACCATTGAAATTCATGTGGTACCAGACAGGTACAAGTCAAATGAAATTTGTTTTGACTATTGAACATAAATACCAGGAGGTATATTTTGTTAACTCAAACTCTAAATCTAGGAATAATGGCGAGACCAAAGTTCAAAAGAAACAAGGGAACAAGACTATGCTCGAGGTGTGGTTTGATTGGTTTTGTGCTATGGAGTTTCACTCAAGAAAGCAAATTCCATATCTGAATCCACTGGAACTTCCATTGTTGTCAATATGGTTTTGAGTGAAGTTGTGGAAGCTGGAGCTCATGATAGCAGTGACGAGTCTGTATCTCTGGAACTTGATATTTTAACCATGTATGAACCATTCAGTTGACTTATAGACACTGGAACAAATGTGGATGTTTGTGTTGGTAAACATTTGTCTGTGATCTATTAACCAATTGATGATTATGACAAATTGCAGTATTGCTCAAGTTTGATTAATAAGATGCGTAGACTTCCCTTCGGGTTGCATACCAGCACTGGTATGAATGTATCACATCCCAACAATTCGGAGGAACATCACTATTGGTTCAAAGGTTATGGTGGTTGTAAGTTTTCTTTTAAACTGAATAAAGTATGAAACTTTGTGAACAAGTGCTATTATGTTATGGTTTGTTTAAGAGTTGAGTATCAAAATTCTAGTATTTGATATGAAGTTGAGATTGTGACTTCATTTGTACTAATGTTGAAAGTTCCAATATATGGAAAGAGGATTTGAATGTTTCAAATTATGTTTATATAAAAAGAACTTTGCATTTAAATCTGATTCCAAAGGCACTTGGGACTATAACGCTTTAGTTTTAATTCTCACATCTAGTTTCATTCCTGATAATTTGGAAAGGATGACAAATGTGGGGGTCCCTAACACTTAGTTTCTTTTCAATCATGTAGATTGGATGAAAAATGTCGGGGTTAGTCCCTACGTCTTGTTCCAATTTCGATCATTTGAAAAGAATGAAAAATGTGGGGGGTTTTGTCTAAGTAATACAAGTTCCAATTTCCTCAATATTCTCTCATTTCTGTGGTTTGTAACTTGATATTTGTAGGGGAGAATACATGACACCAATAACAATTAATTGCCTTGTTTATGGCAGGCCATAAACCTTACAATTAAGATAGCCATAATGTTGAAAATAAGGTTACAAAACGTTTTTGACCTGATACCAACTCATTAATGTCACAAAATTCACATTTTGTAACTGTATGGAACCAGCCTGTACTAACCTTATTTCAAATTCAAATGAATATCCAGCACTAAATTAAATATTGCTTCTAATTCATTTAACATATTATGGACTTTATTCTATGGATTCCTACCAAGGAATTTGGTATCCCTCCAAGAATAATATATCCATAATATAATGTCAAATTTCAACAGTTTTTGATACGGATTCAATCCCAGAGACGTTAGAGCTGTCTCAAGCTCGTGAACGCTTCCGACAAGACCCGCCGGAAAATGGAGAATTCGGGAGATTGAAGAGAGACAAGAGAGTTTAGGGTTTAAGAATTTGTATTAATCAAAACTTCCGAATTAAACAAAGTTTGACAGAATATAAACTACTTCCCGTAAACCAGCGATAGCTAAGCAATTACGTAAACTAATAATTAAAATACGATAAGGAAAGTACTAAGTTCAATATCTTAAACCAACTAGGATTCAACATAATCAGCCCGTCACCCAGGGTTGCGCCTTGAACGCTGACTGCGGCGCACCAGTGTCTCTTCACCTCACCACCATCAGGCCCCATTGCAACACCATCCCTAACCTGCTCCAATGCACCATTATCCACAACACCATCACCCACAGCATCATCAACCATATCAGTTTTCAAAATATTTACATTAAGGAAAGTACTAAGTTCAATATCCTAGTCCAACTAGGATCCAACATAATCAGCCCGTCACCTAGGGTTGCGCCTTGAACGCTGACTGCGGCGCACCACTGTCCACCATCAGGGCCCATTGCAGCACCATCCCTAACCTGCTCCAATGCACCATTATCCACAACACCATCACCCACAGCATCATCAACCTTATTAGTTTTCAAAATATTTACATTAAGGAAAGTACTAAGTTCAATATCCTAAACCAACTAGGATTCAACATAATCAGCCTATCACCCAGGGTTGCGCCTTGAACGCTGACTGCGGTGCACCACTGTCTCTTCCATCTCGCCACCATCAGGCCCCATTGCAGCACCAATATCCCTAACCTACTCCAATGCACCATTATCCACAGCACCATCACCTACAACATCATCAACCTTATCAGTTTTCAAAATATTTACATTAAGGAAAGTAGTAAGTTCAATATCCTAAACCAACTAGGATTCAACATAATCAGCCCATCACCCAGGGATGCGCCTTGAACGCTGACTGCGGCGCACCACTGTCTCTTCCATCTCGCCACCATCAGGCCCCATTGCAACACCATCCCTAACCTGCTCCAATGCACCATTATCCACAACACCATCACCCACTGCATCATCAACCTTATCAGTTTTTAAAATATTTACATTGCAACCATGTGTTACAAATTAACACAAAAAACTCTGTGTTTTCAAAATATTTGCATGGAAAACCCTGTGTTTTCGAAATATTTGCATAGAAAACCCTGTTTTAGGGTTCTCCATGCAAATATTTTGAAAAAATAAGGTTTTTGTTAGGCGGAACCAAATATACTTTTTTGTTGATTCCTAACAATGTTTGTTTGCAGGAAAAGTCAAAATGAAGATTCAAATATCTAAAAACATTTTGGAGAACGTGCAAACAATCAAACCGTTGAAAACACAACGATCATCTTCAGAACTTCTATTTAAAGGGTCTCAGATACAACTTGTAAAGGTGCTGTCTTTTGACGAAATTCACATAGAGTCTTCCTTTGATTTCTCATATTGAATTTTATAGCCCTTTATGTGCTGGCCTAGTGGAACCATAGTCGTGGGTACATAGGTTCTTACCTTGCTCTTCAACTTGCTGGCCTGGAGAACCATAGTCGTGAGTACATAGGTTTTCTCCTTGCTCTTCAGTTTTTCTTGTATACTGGCCTGGAGATCCATAGTCGTTGTTACATAGGATCTTTCCTTGCTTTCAGCTTTTGTTGTATCTTGTAACTTTGGATCTTGCCTTGAAGCCATAGTCTTTGTTACATAGGCTTCGCTTGATTCACCCTTTTAAGGGAACTTCTTTAAAATCCTAAGCTTAACAAACTTAGGTAGAGGACTAACTTGTCCAACTTGTGTTTTCCACAATTGTGGTGAGGGAACCTCTCTAAACTTACGAGTTATCTCTTTCTGCGTACTCTGTTCTTTCACTGGTATTGAAAAGTTCCACAACTACCTCAAGAACAAGTTGTTCATGTGGGGCGTATAAAGTGATAAGTGGTACCAGAGCAGGTACTCGTTTATTTTTTGCCTTAACAAGCCAACAGATAAAGATCCAATGAAAATGTTGTGGAAACCAACATTTGATATCAATCCACCATGCCTCAATGAGTCGAACTATCTTTCATGGAAAACTGATATGGAAGAATATCTAACAGCCATAAGCTTTGACTTATGGGAGATTACAGTCAAGAAATGTGAAAATCTTCCAAAATTGGAAGCTGGAACAAGTGTTCCAACAAAATCGCATGAATATGTGCAAGATGAGAAAGAAATCTTGTCACTAAATGCCAGAGCTAAACTTATCTTGATAAGCTCACTTAGCTGTGACGAACAATTACGTGTTAAAAGCCATGCTACAGCTAATGATGTATGGAGATACTTGCAAAAGGAATACCATGATTCCCATGAATGTCTATGCATCCTCTCAGATCCTGATGGTGGTGAAATCTGGTAAAACAGAGACAACTCAAGAGAGTTTTGTCCAAAGAAAGATCCCATCTCAGGTATCCTCAAAAACCTTATCTGAAATATCTTGTGGGTCTGAATCAGAGTCTGAAGAATTCAAAAATCCTGCTATTCTCAGTGCTAAAATTGATTTTCTTGAAAGAAGTCTATAAAAAACTGAAAAAGAAAAACAAGAACTTGAAAAAGAATTGAAAGCTGTTTTAAAAGAACTTGAGGAAATGAAAGAAGAAAATTCAAAACTTGTGGACAAAACTTTCAGTCTCAATTATGAATTAAGCATTCACAAGTTTCGAAAACCCCTTTGTAGACAAGAGCTTGAAAGAAATCTTAAAATCTTGTCTGAGAAGTTTGAGGCGGCAAAAAGAGAAAATCAATTTTTAAAAAGGGATTCAAAAATCAGGCAAAACACGTCATACATCTATCCAAAGAGGAAAATGTTGAGATGTTACTCATGTAACAGAATAGGTCATACTATAAAAAATTGCTTTTTCAAAAGGGTTCCTAAAAGCAAAAGACCCGGTACTTGGGTATGGAAGCCTAAGATTTCTCAGCATAAGTCTAACAATAAAGGACCCTCAACATCAAGGGGACCTAAAGTGAGCAATTATGCAGGAAAATCAAAAAAATCGCAGATGGATCATGGACAGTGGATGTTCTCGACACATGACTGGGGACCGGTCATGCTTTATCAAGATCCAAGATATTGAGGGAGGAAATGTTCTCTTCGCCGACAATGCAAAAGGTAAAATTATTGGTGAAGGAACTATTGGTACCGTAACTGGTACCTGTATTGAGAAAGTGTTTCATGTGACTGGATTAGAACATAATCTAATCAGTATAAGTCAATTATGCAATTGTGGCTTTGATGTCAACTTCTCTGCTTTACAATGTGTGGTTTCAAAAAACCAAAAAGCTGTTTTTACAGCTAAGAGAGAAAGAAACATTTATTGTTTCACTTTAAGTGATCTTGCCAAACAAAATGTGTAATGTCTGGTAGCAAATGATGATACCACTCAACTGTGGCATAGAGGTTTGGGGCATGCTAACATGGAATTAATCTCTCATATTGCTTCAAAAGATCTGGTAAAAGGTTTGCCAAATGTGAACTTTATCAAGAGCAAAGTTTGCTCTGCCTGTCAAATGGGCAAACAAATCAGGACTTCATTTAAGTCAAAACCAAGTATTACAACTGATCAACCTCTTGAGCTGATTCACATTGATCTGTTTGGACCAATGAAAACTGAGTCTCTGGGCAAAAAGAAATTTACAATGGTTGTTGTTGATGACTATACACGATACACATGGGTCATGTTCTTAGCACACAAAAGTGATGTGCTCAAATCTTTTGTTCCCTTAATTAAAAAAGTGGAAAATGAAAAGGAAAGAAAAGTGGTAAGAATTCGCAGTGATCATGGGATGGAATTTGAAGGATCTAACTTCACAAATTTCTGTGTAGAATATGGATATTCTCATGACTTCTCTGTACCTAAAACTCCACAACAAAATGGAGTTGTGGAAAGGAAGAATAGAGTCATTCAAAAAATGGCTAGAACCATGCTGAATGAGTATGATCTTCCCAAATCGTTCTGGGGGGAGGCTGTAAACACAGCTTGCCATGTATCAAATATAGTGTTTCTAAGACCTCTTCTCAAGCTCACCCCATATGAACTTTGGATGGCAAAAAGCCAAATATCTCATACTTTAGAGTATTTGGATGTAAATGCTTTATCCTAAATGGTAGGGATCAACGTGGAAAATTTTATTCCAAAAGTGATGAGGGAATCTTTCTTGGCTACTCTAATCACAGCAGAGCCTACAGGGCTTTCAACAAAAAAAAGCTAACTGTCATTGAGTCCATACATGTGAACTTTGATGAATCTGATCCTCATGACAAAAGTCATGTAATGACCTATCCAGCAGGTCCACAACTTTTTCCTGAGAATGATCATACTAAGTATGATGAAGCCTAAAGGAATGATAAACCTCAAAATAGTATTGATGAAAACTTTGAGCATAATGATACAAATCAAGAAGATTGCACAACTGAGACAAGTGTCTCGAGAAAGTTCAAACATGCATCCAGTCATCCCCATGATAAAATCATTGGAGATGTTCAAGCAGGCATCTTGACTAGAGCTAGAGCTCAAATGATTCAAAACTCATCTCATGAAAGTTTACTTTTAATGGATGAACCAAAAAATGTGAAAGATGCTCTATCCGATGAACATTGGGTCAAAGCAATGAAGGAGGAACTTAATCAGTTCCAGAAAAATGATATCTGGGAACTTGTTGAAAAACCCCTTGAACAACAAGTCATTGGAACTAAATGGGTGTTTTGAAACAAGCTTAATGAAAAGGGAGAAGTTACTCGAAATAAAGCCAGACTTGTGGTTAAAGGGTATTGCCAACAGGAAGGAATTGACTTTGATGAAATTTATGCTTCTGTGGCAAGACTTGAATCAATACGAATTCTTCTTACCTTTGCATCCTTTCACAACTTCATCTTATATCAAATGGATATCAAAAGTGCATTCTTTAATGGATTCATCTCCGAAAGAGTTTATGTCAGTTAACCACCTGGTTTGAAAATGCATGCTTTCAAAACCATGTCTACAAACTGAAAAAAACTCTCTATGGTTTGAAGCAAGCTCCACGAGCTTGGTATGACAGACTCAAGAAATACTTGATCAAAAATCATTTCTCAGTTGGTATAGCAGATACCACACTCTTTACAAAGATCACTGATGAAAATCTCACCATTGTTCAAATATACGTGGATGACATCATCTTTGGGAGTCAAAGTTCCAAACTCTATGAGGAATTCTCACAGTGCATGAAAGCTGAGTTTGAAATGAGTATGATGGGGGAGTTGAATTTCTTCCTTGGGCTTCAAATCATACAATCTTCTTCTGGAACCTTTGTTTCACAGGAAAAATATACCAAAGAAATACTCAAGAAACATGGAATGTTTGATTCAAAATCAATGACTACTCCTATATGTCAATCTATGAAGATGGATAAAGATCCTCTGGGAGAAAAAGTAGATGAAAAGTTATACAGAGGAATCATTGGTAATTTGATGTGTCTAACAGCTAGTCGTCCGGATATTCTCTTTGCATCCACGCTTTGTGCAAGATTCCAATCATACCGAAAGATATCTCACTTCAAAGCCCTCAAACGGATTCTCAGATATCTAAATGGAACAATAGATGTCGGTCTATGGTATCCTAAACACGATAATTTCACTCTTGTTGGCTATTCTGATGCAGATTATGCAGGTTGTAAAATGGATCGTAAAAGTACCAGCGGGCAATGCCAAATGCTAGGAAAAAGTCTTGTAAGTTGGTCCAGTAAAAAACAAGGAGTAGTGGCGCTTTCAACTACTGAAGCTGAATACATAGCCATGGGAAGCTGCTGTATACAACTCATATGGATGAAAAGGACACTATCAGACTACGGTTTGAATCTCACTGAAATCCCTCTCTTGTGTGATAATACTAGTGCATTTTGCTTATCAAAAATCTTATATTTCACTCAAGAACTAAACATATTGAGATCAAACATCACTATTTACGAGATTGTGTTCAAGATAAAATTGTGAAAATCTTAGATGTTTCTAGCAAAGACCAATTAGCAGATATTTTCACGAAACCGCTGCCGCTGGAACAATTCGAATTTATCAAGTACCAGCTGGGTATTTTGCCCTCTAGCAAAATTATTTTTTAAAAAAGAAAAAATTATTATTGAAATAAAAGTCTTATGCTTAAAACGCTTTTCTGTTATCATGACTTTATTTTTGCCGCCCGAAAATTGTCTGACAGTTGAGTGATTTTAGAGTTTGAAAAGACTCCAAAATTACATTTAATGGTATCTTTGGGTTCCGGAGTCTTCAACAAACCCTACCAACTGTTCATCTTCTCCATCCCAAATCTCTCTACACCTCCGTTCTGGTAAAAATAGCAAAAAGGAAAACCCCCTCTGAATCTGATACTGAATCTGATGATAACCTTCCTCTGGCTGCCTGGCCTAAATCCAAACCCAAAGAAACCATATCTGAGAAGCTACCCTCTTCAAATCCTCCTATTGATAAGCCTTCACAATCATCCGAGAATCCATCCTCCTCAAAACCCTCTCACACCTCATCCTCCACGTCGCTTCCTACTAAATCCAAGGAGCCTGAAGACGAGGATGATGATGCAATTTCACGGACTTCTCTGAAGATGAGCAGCCACCGTTGTATGAAGTCTCGCACAACACTGATGAAATCGACTTTGACAAAGCCAAATCTACGGTACTCTTTCGCGATATTGAATCTCAAGAATTTTATGAAAATGATTTATTTCATAGGAAATGGAACAGGGGTAGATCTGTGAATTTTGTCCATTTTCCTTCTTGCTCTATTGTCACTCGTTTTGAAGAATTGGGTTAGAAGCCCCTTCTTGAGGTTGATGAGATTGCTTATCCTTTTTTGGGAAAATTATTCTATGCTAATGCTGAATTTATCAAGATTCCTGAAGAATTTAGTATCAAGGTAAAATCATATGTGATGGGAGAAGAAGTCGTATTTACCACTAGATCTGTTAACTCTCTCCTGGGGAGCCCTCATGAAGGAATAAGGTTTTTTGGTGTTGGGGAATGGATTGATCATCCTAAGTTCAAATGGAAGGATGTTACCAAGTTACTGTGGAATGGTGCGGAACCATCTCTTGGAGGAGGAGAAGCGCTAAAAGTCCTCTCTCCAGAGCATGCCCTGATCCATCAAATGATAAGCTACACCATTCTCTCTGGATCAGGTAATCATTCCACCAACATGTCCTATGTTAGTACATTCCTTTATATGCGTTTCTCATAAATGAAAAGGTTAATCTTGGATATATTATTCTGAGCAACATGGAGTATTGTTATGTGAACAATACCAAACTTCCATACTTCATGTTGCTTACTCGTCTTCTCAAAGGCCGTGCAAAAATCCCTTTTCCTAATAACTGGAAGAAAAATCCCAAGTTCCACATAAGATTTGATAAGAAAACTCTTAGCCACATGAAGTTTCTCTAAGACAAAGACACTGCCACATGGAGTCGCTCTGAACTTGTTAAGAAGGGACCTAGAACCAGGATTGATCCAGATGAACTACTATCTAGCCTTGCCAAAATCAATGATCGCTTGGACTCTATTCAGCGAAAGCAAGCTTCTCTTGGTTCCAGACTCTCGTCTATCGAGCGTAGTGTTTGTCCTCCTACCCGCCGTTCCAAGAAGTAAGGTTTTTTTAGGCTGAGGGGGAGTATGGTGGTGTTATGTTGCTGTTTCTACTGGAGAAGAAGATGCTGTTTTTTTGTCGCTAAAGATGAACTGGGAAGAAAGTTTTTTTTGGATTGCTCTTGTTAAACTTTTTTGCTACTTGAACCTGTTAATTTGTGATGGCTGCGTCCATCTTGGACCTTTTTGTGATAGCTGCGTCCATCTTTTAATTACTTCAGTTTTCAAATACTCTAGTACTTAATTGATGGTTTCTGCTATCTGTCTTCAATATTATTTGTGCAAACTACTAACAAATTTGCAGGAACAAGGAGATGCACTAAGACAGAGGGAGCAATCTTTCAGGGGGAGATCAGCAAACAAACACTTCATCCTCAAAAAAAGGGGGAGATTGTTAGGTGGAACCAAAGATGCTTTTTTGTTGATTCCTAACAATGTTTGTTTGCAGGAAAAGTCAAAATGAAGATTCAAATATCAGAAGACTTTTTGGAGAACGTTCAAACAATCAAACCGTTGAAGACACAACTGTCATCTTCAGAACTTCTATTTAAAGGGTCTCAAATACAACTTGTAAAGGTGCTATCTTTTGACGAAATTCACATAGAATCTTCCTTTGATTTCTCATAGTGAATTTTATAGCCCTTTGCGTGCTGGACTGGTGGAACCATAGTCGTGGGTACATAGGTTCCTACCTTGCTCTTCAGCTTGCTGGCCTGGAGAACCATAGTCGTGAGTACATAGGTTTTCTCCTTGCTCTTCAGCTTTTCTTGTATGCTGGCTTGGAGATCCATAGCCGTTGTTACATAGGATCTTTCCTTGCTTTCAGCTTTTGTTGTATCTTGTAACTTTGGATCTTGCCTTGAAGCCATAGTCTTTGTTACATAGGCTTCGCTTGATTCACCCTTTTAAGGGAACTTCTTTAAAATCCTAAGCTTAACAAACTTAGGTAGAGGACTAACTTGTCCAACTTGTGTTTTCCACAATTGTGGTGAGGGAACCTCTCTAAACTTACGAGTTATCTCTTTCTGCGTACTCTGTTCTTTCACTGGTATTGAAAAGTTCCACAACTACCTCAAGAACAAGTTGTTCATGTGGGGCGTATAAAGCAACAGTTTTTGGTGCTAATTTTTGTAACACATGATTTTCATGCATGTATTTTGAAAACACAAGATTTTTTGTGTTAATATTTGTAACACAAGATATTTTTTGCCCATTTCATATGGTGTAAATAACTCATAAGTATTCTCTGATAAAAAGGATACTAATAGTAAGTATTCTATTTCTATTTGACTAGAAGGAATCTCATAGAACAAAAACATAGGAGTTGATGGCTTCGTTACTTCCATCATACTTTTTTTTTTTTTTTTGTTCAAATGGCTAATCATAAAACCTCCTTTTGAATACGGAAAATTATATTCAAAGTTGCATCATCCAAATGATAAAAAATATAACTATTGCATTAGCGATGTCATGTTGTGTTTAGAGCCTGCAGTGTTTTTGCCTAACAAAATATATATGGCCATATTTGGCTTTGTTATTTATGAGTGCTTTACAGCATGCATATGACGTTACTCACAGGTACATATATTTGCTTGTTTCACATGAAAATGATAATACCACTTTTTTTTTCCAACTGTTTCAACTAACATGTCAATACAATGCAAGATTGCCGAGCATGAGAACTGTGATTATCCATCCCTGCACAACCTCAAAATGTAGTATTAAATGTCCCACATTGATTAAATGATGATGTGGTGTTTAATATATAATGGCAAGGCACCTCCCCTCAACAACTAGCTTTTGGGGGTGAGTAAGGAAGGCCAAGCTCATTATTCATCAAATTTAATATGGTATCAGAGCGGGTTCACAGAAGTTCGATTCCTGTGCCTGTCTCTCCACCCGGCTTGTAGATGTTCATTCCTGCAATGTTTACGCTCCAGATGTTCATTCCTGGGCGTGACGGGGGTGTGTTAAATGTCCCACATTGATTAAATGATGATGTGGTATTTAATATATAATGGCAAGGCAACCCTCCCCTCAACAGCTAGCTTTTGGGGGTGAGTAAGGCCAAGCTCATTATTCATCAAATTTAATATGTAGGCTAGCTTGTATTATTGATTATACAACTTAAATTATCCTACATTCATTATCGAGGCTCAAGAATTGTGATTGAAATTTCATTTGTTGAAGATGGTGCATTTGAGCTTGCTGAAGTTTCAGTATTTGATGATACGTCTCTTCCTGCAAAAAATCCAGGTTGCTTAGCTTCAGGCAGTAGGCCTTCATTTGCCAGCATCAGAACCACCGAAGACATGCTTGGCCTGTCTTCTGGGCGTTGTTGAACGCATAGAAGACCAACGTGTATTGATCTCAGTACTTGTGATAAATGGGACTAGTCCCCGAGGTAAGAATCAACCATTTCCACTGATCTTCCTTCTTTGTAAAGCATCCATGCCTGTTAATTAAATTTATATTCAAGATCTCTTTTGCTATAGGGATTATTTTTGTGGTAAAATGAAGAAAAGACATACATGTCCTAGAAGGTTGAGGTTGTGATCTCTGTGAGAAAATCCTCTGTTTCTCTTCCCACTGATAATCTCAAGAACTAGTACTCCAAAGCTAAAGACATCTGATTTCAGCGAGAACAGGCCATCAATTGCATATTCTGGGGACATATAACCACTGCATAGCAAACATTTAGCAGAAAACTAAATTAAGAAGTCCATTTAATCTTGGAGAGTTTTGAGTGGATATCTTACTATGTTCCTACCACCCGCCTCGTGTTGGCTCCTGTCTCGTTCCCTCAGAAGGCTCTAGCCAATCCAAAGTCTGATATCTTTGGATTCATGTCCGAGTCCAGCAATATATTGCTGGCTTTGAGGTCTCTGTGGATAATTCTAAGACGGGAATCTTGATGAAGATACAAAAGGCCTCGGGCAATGCCATTGATAATGTCAAAACGCTTAGACCAATCTAATATTTTGCTTTTCGATCCATCTGCCAGCGAATGAGGACATTGAGAATTTTTAATTAGAAGTCGTGAATGATTATTCGATTGGAATATATTTCTTGATTCATAATCATACCGAACAGGATTAAGTCAAGACTTTTGTTGGTCATGTATTCATAAACCAACAGGTTCTCTTCTCCTTGAATGCAGCATGCTAGAAGCTTGACTAGATTCCTGTGCTGGAGTTTGGCGATGCAGATTACTTCATTCTTGAACTCATCTACTCCTTGAAGGGAAGTTCTTGATAGTCGTTTGACAGCAACTTCTTGTCCGTCTTCTAACGTTCCCTAGCATCAGAATTTACTTATATAACAAGTAATCTTTTTACTAAAATCAATGTGATTGTAATAAATTACTGTTGAGCTTGGATATTAGTTATTCCTTTTATCAAGTTCTTTTTCCTGACTTCACATCTCAATTTTGAATTATTCTTCTGTTCCCAATCTCAAAACCTTATTCTGCATGATTTTAAATGTAGTTTTCCCTTTGTAGAAGAATTAATATCTGCATTCTGGCCAAGCAAGATCATTGACATTGTTGCTTGATCAGCTATATAATCTTTAGATCTTTACCTTGTAAACAGCCCCAAAGCCACCTTCTCCCAGCTTATTGTTGATTGAAAAGTTATCAGTAGCTTTCATTATCGTGTTGAAGTCAAGCAGCAATACGTCGTTCTTATGACTTTCATCAATATAGTTATTTGCGTATCCTTGTCTATCTTCACCTGCAAAATAAATGATATAGGATACTTTCTTCTATTGTAGAAAAAGTAAAGGTGGGCATCATATACTCCGCACAACTAATTCAACGATATTACCTCTTTCCCTCAGCTGACGAAGAGTTTTCTTCCTTCTCCGATTATACAACGTCAGGGCCAGACCTACCAGAACTATTCCCAGCACTATCAACAAACTCACTATAAGGATTTCCTTTCTGCTTCCTTTTGAGTCTGCAGAAAATTTTATTTTCAAAACAGCTACATTATTTTCACAAATTATACTAGCCTTAAAGATACAGATTTCAAGGGGTTGTCCAGTCTCCAGTTTCCAACAATTACGACATTGCTTGAAACCTTAAAATAAAGTCAAAATTAGCAGAAATAACAGGAACACAAATATGGTTTTCTCTTACCTATCTCAGATGAAGCCATCCTAATATAGATATATTGTCCTTCCTCAGGCAGCGCTTTGATATCGACAAGTTCATCAAACCAAAGTAAGCATCCGTGTGCTCCACCAGTTATATTTTGATTTGAATAAGCCATACAAGAACAGTTCTTTAAACATAATACCTTACATTCATCAAGATTCAAACGCTCATTATACCAAGAATTCTTTGTATCTGGCAATTTCATATCATTATGTTTTATAAATCCATCACCACGTTGGCAATTCAAGGTTGTCCTTCTCACGCATCCATTTGACCAATCTGCCCTCTCCCAACCATCTGCATCTTTAGGCACGAATTTATTTAAACATTCACAAACAGCAGCATTTGAAATGTTGCAACTCCCATATGCACCACATAATCCATATTTATCACAATTATCAATTGGTGCAGTCAAAGAAACAACCCAATTTTTAGTTCTATCAACCCATGCCCATCTCTGGCCGACCCCGCTCGAACTCAGTGTGAACCTTGATATTATTGAGCTATTAAGAAGCTCATATTGATAATACACCACATTCTTGTTTATAACTAATTCAAATCTGAAGATTGAATTTTTCTTCAGGTTTAGTGCTCCATTAAAGCTTACACCATTCCACGGTCCACTTCTACACTGCTCGTCTTCACCCTTTTTGATTATGAGCTGTGGATAACATAATATCTTAAGTTATTTCTGATGAGGTTAACGAAGTTTGAAAGAGTTTTGAGATTTCTAATTCAATCTCATAAGGTATGAGTTTCTAACGAAGTTTAATTGTTTAATTTTTTTTTTGAATTAATTAATTTTATAATATCAAGTTACAATTCGATTCATTGACAAGATCAACTAAGTTTGAAAAGACTAAAAGATTTTCTCAATTTTTGGTTTAATCTCTTAAGGTATGAGTTGTTTTTGTTATTGTAAATTATCATGTTTTACATTTAAAAGAGATGTAATATTTATACAATTTCAACACTTCATTAAATTTAAAAAAAAAACACTTCATTATATTATAGATAGATATATTAAATATTTTAAATTAATTATCTGGGAATGGTAGGGTAGTAGATATATTATATATACACTACATATTTATCTAATCAGCAAATACATAAATATATTGTTTATAAACTACTTGATTTGAAATAAATTTTAATTTGATTTTAAGATTTTAGTTGTTGCTCTGGGACGTTTTATCTTTTAGTTTGTTTATTTGATATGTTTATTCAATTATTTTTATAAATTTATTTTCATATTTTTCTATAATTTTTTTAATTGTAATTTTTTTTACTTAATATGATGAATGCAAATTAATCATTTTATTTTTGTTTGAAACTTCATAGATATTTTAGCTCTCATCTTTTCCAATAATATTTATTTTTAATTTTTATTTTCTTTAGAATTTGTACTATTTTTGTAATGCAATTTTTCATTTATATTAGTCTCTTTCTTTTTATTAAAGATAATTTATTTCTTTACTAATTGATAACATATATTTAAAAAAAATTAGTTTATATATATTGTTGTGGATTGTGGATACACTAATTAAATTATGATATTGACACGAGTTCATTTATTTACTTTCCTCATGAACTTATAAATTGTGGTTTAGCAAAAATTCGACATATTCTTATTATCATTTAGAATTAGATAATAATTATATATAGTTTTTAAAATTATTTTTCTTTTATAACGCTAACTTAATACTTAAATAAAATTATAATAAAAAAATACTTTAGCAGTAATTCATTAGTTATTTATAAAAAAATATTTATTGTATAGATTATTTTTTATTGTATATGATTTAATTATTTATTTTAAATTATTTTAGTTTATGAAATTCATACATAATGTTATAAGTTATGTTGTTATCAATACCATGCATCGCACGGACATACGCTAGTTCAAATATAATAGTATAGATCACACAAGATAAGAAGAAGAAAAAAAAAGTATATTAGAAATTCTCATTAATGAATATAATTAAAAATTCCAAATCAAATGAATCGCAAGGGCATACGCTAATTATTAAAAATTTTAAAAATATTGACGAGGATAATGTTAGTACCCGATTAAAAAAATATCAATAGGTAAAATGGAGTAACTTGTGGATTAAATCTTGGTCAATTTTTCATGTCTCTTCAATGCCAGCATTTTCCACTTTAGTTTCGTCAAGACAGCTCAAAAATTGCAAAATAAAATGTTCTATAGAATAATTTAAAGTGTAGTAAATCAGTCCGCCGGCATTTACGACTTTCGTAGTGCTTAATTTGAATTTCGAGTCATTAAGTGTATCACTGTATCTTGTAAATTGAAAGTTTGATTTGGTCATTCCTGTAAACTGCTTTAAATAAGGAAATTCATCTTAAATGTTGATAGAGATGGAAGTGTAATACATTTCGCCGTCAAAATAAATCGATGTTATCAAATAATAAAATGATTTTTAAAATAATTTATTATAAACATGGGCGACGCTACATGGGGTCAAGTGGGTCACTTCACCCGGCTATATTTTTGTTTTCAATTGTTCATTTATATATTTAATTTATAATATCTTTTAACGGAAAATTATGAAAAAATCCTCAATTGTGGACTCAATTTTTAGTTTGTTTCTCAAGTCGAAAATTTTTTTAGTTCACTCCCCAGATGAGAATCAAAATTTGACTTTACTCCCCAATTTGGACAGTAAATACGACATATTGCGATTTAGATACGCGATATCATGATTTGCATACGCGATTCCTGAGTTTTATCAAAATGCTGGATTCGCGTATTCAAATCATGATATCGCGTATCTAAATCGTAATATGTCGTATTTTCTGCCCAGATTGGGGAGTAAAGTCAAATTTTGATTCTTATCTGGGGAGTGAACTAAAAAAATTTTCGACCTGAAAAGCAAATTAAATTTTTTTAAACTTATGGGGAATTTTATAAAAATGTCCAATCTTTTAAAGATATCAAATTATAATTATTTGGCCTCATAAATGGATTGTAATTGCCTTAAGATGAATAAATAAATTTTGAGGGTGTTTGCAAATTTTAAAATAAATATTTTTGAGAGAGTTAGGAAACTTTAAAAATAAATCTATATATATATATATATCTATATCTATATTTATACTATAATATATAGGAAGGGTGTCTTTTGATCCAAATGTTTCAATTTTAACTACATGAATTTCTGTGGTTTTTTTTATATTTTTAATTAAAACTAAAAATTTTGACTGGTTGATGCTTATTAAATAAATTATTTATTTATAAAATTTTTTTTTTGTCTTAAACGAACACCACGACCCACACAGGGGTCAAGACCAACACAAACAACACCACTACCCTACGCCATCGGGCGGCATCTCCCAAACCCGTAAATGACCATCAATTCCATGCCCCAAGTGGGCAAGGCTATCCGCACTCTTATTTCGACTCCGTGGCACATGACCGAACTTTGTTTCCCATGGCTTCCCCAACAAGATACGGCAGTCCCGAATCAGATTACCATACGGATGATCATCAACATCCTCTTTCTCAACGAGATTGACCACCACCTCGGAATCAATCTCAACTTCAATACGGGGATATCGTCTTTCCCAAGCTAACTTCAAACCTTCTCGCAAACCAAGGAGCTCTGCCATAGTGATCGATACCTCCCCCAAATTCATCGCAAAACCAAACTCCCATTGACCCAAACTATCTCGCACCAGCCCTCCCGCCGCTGCATTCCTAGTATGATTATAGAAGCTTCCATCTGAATTGAGCTTAACCCAACCCGGCGACGAATTCATCCAAGGCAACTCCGGCTTGAGTTTTCCCTTTCTCACGGTTGCCTTCCCCATTGAAGCCTGCAATTCTACCACTAATCTCTGTACATGTTGCAGCTTAAGCCAAGTTGGCTCGCTTACATGTTGATAATGTCGCAGGTTTCGCCCCTTCCAAAGTGTCCAACATACAGCACTCAAAACCAACTCCCAATTATCAGCGGCAACTCGATTATTCAAGTTGAGTTTAAACGCTTGTTCCAGCCAGTTCACACCATTGAGATTACGAAAGTGCTGCCAGCTCGTCTCCGGTAAAATCCTTTGCCAAACAGCCACCGCCATAGTACAATCTCTAAGAATATGCCGCACATCTTCTCGCACCCCACAACCAGTCCCACATCTATCATCCGTTCCGAAATGTCGATCAAATTTCAAGGCATTCGTTAGTAGGCTCTCATGCGCACATAACCAAAAAAATGACCGCAACTTCGCCGGCACACGTAGCTGCCAAATCCAACTCCAATTTCCCTCCCCCAACTCCGTGCTCGGTCGGAGAGTATCATAAGCCGTCTTACACGAAAATCTTCCGTTCTGGGTTCCAACCCATACACGTCGGTCTCCAGTAGAATACATTGAAATTGGCATACTATGGATTTCTGCCAAAATTTCCGTTGGCACAGCAGTTCTCAAATTTGTCAAATTCCAAGTCTTATCCTCTCCAATGATGTCAGCCACCCGCAAGCCAACATCCTCAATTTGAATCATCTGTTGCATTCTGCTCCGTATAGACCCCCCCTGAGCCAATTATCATTCCACAAGTCCACTCTTCTGCCGTCACCAATTCTCCACCTGATGCTTTCTGTGACAGCCTGTAAACTCTTCGTAATGCCTTTCCAGGTCCTGGATGAGGTCGCTGATGGTTTATGAACCATAATATCATCGCCCTTCAAGTATTTATTCCGGAATATTTGATTCCAAGTCGTGTTCTCATCTTGAAGAATCCGCCAACCGGTTTTAGCAAGCAAAGCAATGTTACTTTTCCGGGCTTCTCGCAGTCCCAAACCCCCCTCACTCTTCTTACGTATCACTGTACCCCAGTTAACTAAGTGCGTTCTCTTCTTGGAAGCATCCGTCGCCCAGAGAAAGTTACGGTTTAATCTATCTAGTTTCTCGCAAACGTAGTTAGGAAACCAGGCTGTGTGCATCTGATACGTAGGAATAGCGCTTGTCACCGACTGTATGAGCGCCATCCTTCCCGCTAAATTCAAATTCTGAGCCTTCCACCCCGTAAGCCTCCTTTCAACTCGCTCAATAACTGTGGAGAAAATAGCCCGTTTGTTTCGACCGAAACCAACCTGAACCCCAAGATACTTTCCCAAATCTGATCGTTCATTGATCCCCAAAATACTACACAACTCTTCCTTAACTGCCACGGGAACATGACTCGCAAACATAACCACGGACTTGTTAAGATTAATTTGTAAGCCCGAAGCTGCACTAAATCGTTCCATCACCAGCCTTATGTTGTGGGCTCCACGAGCCGTAGACTTTGCGCTCAAGATTATATCATCCGCAAATAGTAAATGCGAGATGAAAGGGCCACCTCGTGTGACCGGAACTGGTTTCCAACTCCCTTCGGCCACCTCTTCTTCAATCAAGTAAGACATTCTTTCCATGCAGAGAACAAAAAGATACGGTGAAATAGGATCTCCTTGTCGAATTCCACAGGAGGGCTCAATCTGATCCGTCGGTTCCCCATTCCAAAGCACCATAGGCTTGATACAACACACTGCGCTCATGATTAGGTTAACCGTACTCTTCGGGAGATTGAAGAAATCAAGTGTCTCACGGAGGAAATCCAACCTCCCTCGATCATAAGCTTTTTCTAGGTCAAGCTTAAGTATCATACCCCCCCGTTTGTCTTTCGAGTAGTGGAGCGTATGGAGCACTTCTTGGAGAACCAGAATATTGTCATGTGTACTTCGCCCCGGAATAAAGCTATTCTGGTTCGGACTTACAATGTCTCTAATAAACGATTTCATTAGGTAAACAAGCAGCTCCGTAACAATATAGTGATTGGCCGAAATTCTTGTATTGTCTTCACTTTGTTCACTTTAGGAATCAAACAGATAAAGGCCATCCCTACCTCATCTGGTATCCTCTCATTACTTAGGCAGTCGTTTACAAATTTCACCACCGAGCCTCCCACAATGTCCCAATACTTTTGGAAAAAGAATGGTTGACATCCATCCGGTCTCGGCGCCTTGTACGGGCTCATACTGTTGATCACCTCTAAGATTTCCTTAGAGCTAGCTTCTTTCACCAACTTGTCACGCCAATTTTTGGTCACAGCTCTTTGAAACCGACTGCGTTCCAACTGCTCCATCTCACCTTCAGTGCCCGTAAACAGACCTGCATAGTAATCCCACACATGTTGTTTAAGAATCGTTACATCCGTGATCCATTGGTCCCCAATGCGTAACATGCTGATCTTGTTTCTTCTTCTCCGCGTCACAGTCGATAAATGAAAGAATCTTGTGTTGAGGTCTCCATATTTAAGCCAGTCTACCCGTGACTTCTGAAACCAGATGAGTTCCTCTTGTTGTAATAATCTGTTATATTCCTCAGTTAACTCCCTTAACAGTGTAAGCATTTGTGGGTTCAATCTTCGTTCCTCCAACTTCTGTATCTCCATTATTCTGGCTCTAGTTTCACGCTTCTTTATAAACACATTACCAAAATGCGTTTTGTTCCAAAGTCTCATCACCTCTGGCAACTTCTGCATAGCCCCAGTAAGAGTTGATTCCATGCCCCAAAGCTACTCAATTAGTGCCCGGCACTCCGGGTCTGTGTCCCAGGCGATCTCAAAACGAAACGGCCTGTTTGATGCTGGAGCCTCCAACCCTATACAATATGTAATGATCGGGTTATGATCCGAGTGAGTTCTTAGTAAGACTAGCGTCACGCCTTCCGGAAAAAGTAATCGCCAATCACTGTTCACCAAAACTCTGTCCAGCTTCTCTAATACTTTAGTTCCCCCACTGATAGTCCCTTCCCAGGTAAAGCGAGGTCCCTGCATAGTAAGTTGCATTAGTTCACACGCCTCTATATGTTCTTTGAAAGAAAGACATCGGTTCCAGTTTACTCCATTTCCCCCCAGTTTTTCACTCGGCCCCAAAATCTCATTGAAATCTCCAATCAAAAACCATGGCCACTTATGCATCGAATTCATTTGTTCTAGAGATGCCCAGAGCTCCTCACGCCGTCCATGATGCTGGCTCGCATACACTCCCGAACACAGCCATGCCCTATCCGACCTCGGCCCAATAATCGCATAAACTACTTGGTGCGAGGCATACAACACCTCCACCTCCACATTCTAACTGTCCCAAAGAAGCCAAATACCTTCTTCCCGCCCATTCACAGGTGCCCTAAATACATACGGAAAGCCTAATTTACTAGACTCCACCGTTGCACGTTGTTTACTGATTTTTGTTTCAAACAGAAAAACCAAGTCTGGTCTATATTCACGAACCAACTCGTGAAAATTCCGTCTAAATTTTCCATTGCCCGTCTGTTGACAGTTCCAAGATAAGACCCTCATTGGAAACTATTGGCAAAGATCGGGTGATTGGTCACAATCAATGTTTTCTGTGCATGAGAAGCCATGGCTGGTATATTTTCCCCACCAAGATCCATTTCCTGATGGTCCTCTCAAAACTCTGTTTCGTCAAGTAACATTGTCGGGTCCGGATCCCACACAAAGTTATTATCCCCCGCTGCGCCGTTGTCCCGATTCACTTTCGGGATGCCCGGTTCATATATGGGATTCTTCACCTGTTTCCATCGTTCTGCTGCTAGATCACCAAAATTAACCCCTTCATTGCATGGCTTGTGCATGTTGATTTCCATCACAGTGTCGGGCACGTTATGTGCAGTATCTTTTATTGGGCTAGCACTAGTTCCCGCTCCATGATTTCTATCTTTCACCAAGCTGGTGTTTACTTTTGTTTGGGCCGGCCCAGACTTCTCTTTTTGGGTTTGGAACATAAAGCTTACTCCAGTAGATTGCTCCTTGTGAACCGATGTTTTTCCCTTCCTTTGATACTCTCTCCTCACCCGCGAAGTTTTCTTGGGTTGTTGCATAACTTTTTCCTTTCCTTTATTAGTATCTTGATTACATATTTGAAAATCTCTCTTTTCCCCCGATTCCGCAACTGAAATATCTTCCCCTAAATTAGCATCGTCCGAAGATTCTGCCAATATTCTAAATCGGTTACCACCGTTAGCATTAGGGTTTCTTCTAGCCTCTCGGCCGCCGGCGTTTCCCCCTAGTTTAGCCGGCCGCCGTTTGTTCGCCATCATCCACGGCCCGAATTCTGGGCTAATCTGCTCTGCCGTTTCATCATCCCTACTTCCTACTACCTCTGTACGTTCCTCCGGTGATTTCGCGGGGTGATGATCAGGCCTCCCTCCCTCATCATTTGGTGCCATGGTCTTCTTTTTTGGGCAAAAATATCCCGATGTCCAACCCGGCCACAAGAGAAACAAATGGTCGGGAGATTCTCATATGCAATATGGCGTAGCGTGCTATCAACCTCCACCATACCACACAAGGGTTTATCCAGATCAAGTTGAACGCACACTCTTGCAAACCTACCTTTCTCTCCATGATATGTGTTCTTGTCGATCTTGATTGGTGTTCCAATGCTTGATGCAACACTATGAAGTATCACTTCACCATAGTATTCCACGGACAGTTCTGGTATGCGAACCCAGGATATAACAGTACGCACCTTATCAGTCGACGGCTGAAATTGGGGTATCCATTTCCTAACCACAAGGTATTGTCCTGCAATCACCCACGGGCCCTCCGTAAGAATATGCAAGACCTTATCCAAATCGCGGATTTTCAGAATGTAACAATTGTGTCCAATGTCCATAACATCAAAATCCCCTTGTAAGTTCCACATAGTGTTTATTCGTGCGGATAATAAGCTCATATTCACTTTTCGACCCAGAAGTTTTATGATCAGTGAGTCTCTCCATGGAGCCTGCAGCGATTCCCGGAGATCGTCTGCAATCACCACTCGTGGGTAAGGCTTTTCTTTTGTGGGCGGGAGAACTTGAATCTTCTCTCGGCCTTCCATGTTGAACTCATCAAACCTTTTATCCATCACACTTTTTCGCCCCACCAAGGATTGCAAATACGAAATCGGGGGTTGTTCAGTATCATCATCAAGCCCGGCATCCGTTGCCGTCCGGATTTTCTTCGCACTTCGACGGAGTAGATCGGATTCCTCAGTAGAAAGCGGCGGGATGTTTCCCGTCATATTCGGAACCTCTTTCCGAGTACAATCTATTTTACTCATATTATGATCAGCATTCTTTTTGTAAACAGATATTATTTAAAATTTATCTTACTGAGTTTAATATTTTATTATTATTTAAAAAAAAAACTTAATAATTAATCTAACATACCATAAGAATGTAATTTTCCTTTAATTTATTTGTCAATATAATTCTAGGGTTTCGAACAGTGAATATTAGTAAGGTGAGGGCACGATGATTGATCTTCACCACCTTCGCAAATCCCAGCGCCACCACACCTCACACCATCCTTTGATTTGCCTCACTCTACTTGAAGAATGCCGACATCAAGATCAACCAAAGTAGATAAAATGAGTCATAAAGGAGCACAGACGCCAGACAATATTCTTCCACCGCCACCCATCCCAATTGAGTATGGCTTTCTCCAAGAAGGAAAAAGATAGAGGGCAGTTTCTTGGTGGAGGTGATTCCAAGTCCGTTTATTTGGGGAAACTACCTACTGGTGAGAAGATTGCAATCAAGTTCTGGGATACCTTAAACATGGCCATAAGCCGATGGCAAATCAACACAGAGTTGGATGAGGAACAACGAATGTTATCTCAACTTCATCACCCAAACCTCATAAGGTTGATTGGATTCTCAAAATCCAACGTTTCCTTTAATCGACGAGCCTTAGTCTATGAGTATATGACAGAAGGATCTTTGTGTGACAAGCTTCATGGTAGGACAAAGCACGAGTCATAGCTTTAGGAATTGCAAAAAGGTTTGCAATTCCTTCACGAGTTCCCGATTATTCTCAGGAATTTGAAGTCGGCTAACATCCTCTTGGATGCAAATTTCAATCCCAAGATTCCAACTTGGGGGTTGCGGTGGATGGAAGAGGGGACTTGTCTGCATTCGAGATCAGTATACGTGGAATCAAGGGAGGTGTACATGCAACTAAGGGATAGTATGCACCTGAATACTGTCATTCCAACAAGTCCTCAACAAAAATAGTTTGCTGCTTTTTGAATATTTCCAAACAAATAATACCTATTACATTTCATCAAGTCCCATAGGTTATGGAATGTTAATTGTTAATTTGTATTTGAATATCTGAATACAGTTACTAATAGTAAAGTTTTTACGGTGAACTCATCTGATTCAATTCAACTCGAACAAAGGAGTTGTAGAAGAAAAAACTTATGTCATATTTTTTTATCCTTGTAATATAATGATGATAAGATAGCGTCAACCCGCTACTTAAGTTGGACAATCAGTTATATGAATAAATTCACTTCTTAATGATTGTAATTGTATTGTCCTAAAGTTCAAAATTAAATATATATATTAATCATGGATGGTTTCCATCTTGAATGTCTGGGTAATTGGGCCTATTATAACCCGAGACAAATGCAAGGCCATTTTAGTCCTCAAAGATTTTCTGAACTTTAATGCTTATGCAAATACCCAGAGGCCCAACCATATTTCAATAATTTCAGCAATCTAAAACAAAGGTCAAATGAAATCTCAACTTGTTTTCCACTATGGAATCAGTGCTTTATGCAAATGCTCATCTTTTTCAACGTCACGGGAATATAAAAACAGCTACTTTATTCGATTCAAGGGTACATATAAGTTTAGTCATACCAGCATATATGAGCATATATACCATTAACCGCGTGACCAATAGACAAAAAGAAATTTAGATATTTTGGTTTCCGATATTTTTCTAAAGTTTAATTACTGATAAAAAGAAATAGACAAAAAAGTCCCCCAC
>JBBMKE010359235.1:0-13128 GCA_037834125.1 Lippia alba | reverse complement strand
ATAAAATAAAATTAAAATTCACGTAACACTCGAACTAACGCACACGCGACGTTGTACCTGACAACCTGCGAGACGGGACGTCACAACCTTCCCCCCTTAAAAGAATCTGGTCCCCAGATTCTTTCTGATCAGCTTTAAACAACTCCGGATAGATTTTCCTCATCTTTTCCTCGGTTTCCCAAATGGCTTCTTCAGACTTCTGATCTTGCCATAACACTTTGACTAGAGGAATTCTCCAATTTCTCAATTCTTGAAATTTCTGATCAAGGATTCTTATCGGCTTTTTCACAATCGTCAAATCCGGTTCTAGTTGTACATCTTTTATCGGAAGAATCTCTGATTTCTCAAGGTAATATTTTCGAAGTTGAGACACGTGAAACACGTTGTGTATTCCAGTTAAACTTGGTGGAAGGTCCAACCGATAAGCCGCTTCGCCAATGCGCTCAAGTATCTCAAATGGACCTATGTAACGCGGATTTAGCTTCCCGCCTCTTCCAATACGGGTGAATCCTTTCCGTGGGGATGCTTTCAAAAAGACTCTATCCCCTACCTCGAACTCGAGGTTCCGTCTTCTTCGGTCGGCATAGCTTTTCTGAAAATCTTGAGCAGCCTTCATACGTTATTGGATGACTTTAACATCATCGATAGCATCTTGAACAACCTTAGGAAGGATTTCCCTTTTTTCTTTCTTTTTCACCCCTTGTTTCTTTGTCCATCTCCAATCTTCCAGTTCAAAGAACAACGGCGACCGACACTTCCTACCATATAGAGCTTCATATGGTGCCATCCCAATTGAGGCTTGATAGCTATTATTATAAGCGAACTCAATCAACGGCAAATGTTTCTCCTAAATGTTCTAAAAGTCCAAAACGCAAGCTCGAAGCATGTCTTCAAGGTATTTGATCAACCTCTCGGATTGACCATCTGTCTGAGGGTGTGACGCTGTGCTGAAGTTAAGTTTTGAACCCAAGTGTTTTTGAAGATCCTGCCACAGTTTTGAAGATAACCTCGGATCCCTATCCAACACGATGCTAACGGGGATTCTATGAAGCCTGGCAATCTCGTTACAGTACTTCTCAGCTCACTTGTTTACTTTATCGGACATTCTTACTGCAAGAAAGTGGGCAGATTTAGTTAAGCGAACGATTATCACCTAAATCCCATCAACACTACCTTTAGCCTTCAGTAAACCGGAAATAAAATCCATTGTTACTTGTTCCCACTTCCATTCTGGAATAGACAAAGGTTGTAATAAACCTCCCCATTTTTGATGTTCAGCTTTAACCTGTTGGCAAGTTTGACAATGTCTCATGAAGTTTTCAACATCCTTCTTCAAGCCGCTCCACTAATAATACTGCTTCAAGTCCCAATACATTTTGTTACCATCGGGATGCACCGAATAAGCTGTTTTATGCGCTTCTTCAAGAATTGTACGCTTCATCTCTTGCGGTACACAAACTCGAGTCTTAAATCTAAAGACTCCAAATTTGTCGAATCCAAACGGTGACTCTGGATCATCTCGAACTTTCTCTATTCGGTTCTGAATTCAAGGATCATTAGCTTGAGCATCAAGAATTTTCTATTTCAAATCCGGCTGTATGGTGATGTTAGCGACTCGGGCTTTCAACATAATACTTTCGGTTCTAACACTTGTGTTAGCCTCCAAACTCGATATAATTGATTTTCGACTCAAAGTATCAACGACCATATTGGCTTTGCCTGGGTGATAGTCGATGGTGCACTCGTAATCTTCCAAAAACTCCATCCAGCGTCGTTGTCTCATATTGAACTCCTTCTGAGTAAACAAGTATTTTAGACTTTTGTGATTAGAGAAAATCTCGAATTTGACACCATAAAGATAGTGTCTTCATTTTTCTAGAGCAAAGATAATAGCTGCTAACTCGAGATCGTGAGTGGCGTAATTCTTCTCATGCTCTTTCAACTTCCGTAAGGCATAAGCAATTACTTTGCCACTTTGCATCAATACACATCCAAGCCCTTCCTTAGAAGCATCAGTGTATACAGCGTAGCCCTCAGTACCATTGGGTAGGGTTAACACCAGTGCGGTGGTCAACTTTTTCTTCAACTGTTGAAAGCTTTCCTCACAAGTATCATCCCACTTAAACTTCGTCTCCGTTTTGGTCAATCGGGTCAAAGGCGCGGCTATCTTCGAGAATTCCTTCACGAACCTTCTATAATAACCCACTAAACCAAGAAAACTTCTAACCTCTGAGGTATTCTTCGGTTGCTCCCAGTGTATCACAGTCTCTATCTTTGAAAGATCAACTTCAATCCCATTAACTGATATGATATGGCCTAGGAAGGTGACTCTATCAATCCAGAACTCGCATTTGCTAAAATTTGCGAAAAGTTGATGCTTCCTAAGAGTCTTGAGCACTATCCTTAAATGTTGGGCATGTTCTTCTTCAGACCTTGAATACACTAGGATATCATCAATGAAGATCACCACAAACTTGTCTAGAAACGGCCGAAATATCCTGTACATCATGTCCATAAAAGCCGCTGGAGCATTTGTCAAGCCAAAAGGTATGACTACAAACTCGTAGTGCCCATACCGGGTGTTGAATCCCATCTTTGGAATATCTTCTTTTCAAACCCTTAACTGATAATACCCCTGTCTTAAATCAAATTTTGAATAAACCTTTGAACCCTGAAGTAGATCGAATAACTCCTCAATGTGTGGAAGGGGGTACTTGTTCTTCACTGTTATCCCATTGAGCTCACGGTAGTTAATACACATTCTCAACGTCCCATCTTTTTTCTTTACAAACAGGACGGGAGCACCCCAATGTGAGGTACTCGGTCTAATGTACCCGCAAGCTAATAACTCATCAAGTTATGTCTTTAATTCCATTAACTCGGCCGGAGCCATGCGATAAGGCATCTCAGAGAAAGCCTCTGCTTCCGGATAGAGGTCTATCATGAACTCGATTTCTCGCTCTAGTGGGAGAAAGCCCAGATTCTCCGGGAATACATCAAGAAAGTCTTTAACGACCTCGGTTTCCTCCTACTTAGCCTGATCTTTAGGTTTATTGAGAAGATAAGCTATGTATCCAGTGGCTCCATCTTTCATAAGTCTTTGAGCTTCCGTAAAAGAGATTGTAGGACTAGACTTTCCTTTCTCGCCCATAAAGACTTTAGCACCCAAACGAATCTTCTTGTTGTGATAATCCATAACGGCTCGGTACGCGAACAACCAATTCGTCCTGAGAATAGCTCCATACTTTTTCATCGGAATCTCCACAAAATCGGCTGGATAAACACGACCCTCAATGCTCACCAGACAATTCTTAAACATATGATTCATCTCAAGACAGCCTCCTAGAGGTGAACTAACCACAAAACATATATATCCAAACAAGGAGCAGGCAAGTGCAAAGAAGAGACCAAGTTAAAATGTGACGCCACTGTCTTTCGGCGGCTTTGATTGCTTTATGTGTTCGCATTTTAATTTATATTTAATTGGGTATGTCCTTGTTTACGTTGTATCATTTCAATTTCCTTATGAATTATTTGAATGAATATGGGATTTAACACTTTAACTTATATGCGCATAACCCATATGTTTGCTTGCCGAAATCGCGTGAGTTTAATTTTGGATTTCATGAAATTCGACTATGTACTAACTTTATGTGTTATGAACGTGTATATGTGCTCGGTATGTGTTGTGGACCTCGTTTGATACCCCGAAACCATCGCGGAACCCGACCCGTTACCCTATTCTCGGCTATATTAACCACCCCACACTAAAAGACCCATAACTCTCTCATTACTAATCCAAATTAAGCGATTCAAAAGCCCACTTACCCCTTACATAATACTATATCAGCCTTAACTCATTTCATACCAAAAATATCTTCCCAAACCCTCATTTCAGCAGCTGGAAACCGAGATCCAAGAGAAGGAAAGAAATGGGGCACTATTCATCATCTTCTTTACCTTTCATCTTCATCTATCACCTAGATCTCTTCCCTACCTTCACTTGTGAGTATGTATTCTTTTATGGCATGATTTACTCTTCCATTTAAGCTATCTTATACATGATAGGATCAATGTTTGCATGAGTTTTGATTATATGCACAAATAGGAGGGTTTGAGTTCATATTATGTGGTCATGCTTATTCCTTGGTTTCCTTTGAATTTTACATGTGGGAAATGATCCTTAGAGCTTCACTAATGATTGTGTTGAATCATATATGCTTATCCTTGATGCATCCATGACTTGCCATTAATGGACCTTGAATGAAATTTTGGAGATATGATCATTTGTGCCTTCTCTTGCCTTAATCCTTGTTGGAGCTTGATTCTTTGCTTGTGTGGTCATGTTTTCATTCATGTATTGTTGTTAATTTGTTCTTTAAGAGGTTGGAGATGTGTTGGATTGATTGAGAAGGTGTTATGCCCTATTTTCAGACATTTCTCGCGCCTGGAGTGTTCCAACGACCGTTGGAAATTCCTTCATGGAAACCAACGGCCGTTGATTCCTTACAGGGGATTCTGCCCTATTTTCTGAAACTGCCCGATTTTGTTTTGCTTCCAGAATCTTCGTCCGAGCTCCGTTTGACTTGAAATTTGAACCATAAGAAACCTTTTGAAGTCTATTTTAATCTCCAATTGATTTAATCTCCATATCTTTTCTAGATTGTGAGATATACCCAATTACTTTTTGTGTGGACACTCTACCGGAAAACTGCATTTGTCCAACTTCGCACCTACGCCATTTTCACCTCGCTTTGAACCACGATTCGTGCCACCTATCCTTGGAAAGCTCTATGTGTCTATTTTCATCTTCAATAGACAAAACACATTTTGGACTTCTAAATCTTTAGATATTCCCATTTTACCGTGATATGCGCATTTTCGAAAACTATCAGCTTTTGCTTTACCTTGCTAAAGCCTCTTTCCTTACGTTCCTTTCACTTCCTTGGCACCCATATGTGAATTATATGCATTGTATGATTGATTAATTGATGGTATATGCTATGTATTGATGTTCTTATGGATTTTATACTACTATGAATTCTATGTTTCAACATGAAATGAAAGTGTAAACATTTAAGTGCTACAATGTGAACCCTTAATGCTTGTTATCTCCAAACTTGATGATTCATATGATTTATAATCAAGTTGATAAATATGCTATGCATGTCATTGACGTATCTTGCCTCGAAATGAAAGAATGCATGAAAGATATGGAAAGGAATGATACAAGAAATGAATGAATGATTGGAATTGTTAAGTGATGCATCGCCATGACATTGATGTACCTTGTATGCACCTCATATAATATCATGGCATTGCCGAGCGTCTTATTTGGCCATCTCGAGTCTCATGAGCATGTCGTGTTGTCTTTGTACAGTTTCTCCAGGGCGGAGATGTGCCGGGTTCATAGGACTTGTCTTCATGTCTTCGGGGTTGGTTTGGTAAGGTGTACAGGTGGGTTTCTCTTCTACTAGTTATGAAATGACCCAATATACCCCAATGTGTATGTTTTAAGCCAAAGGTAATATTGATATATATATATATTGAGTCTTTTCAAAGGTGTCTTTGAATTATCAGTTAAGCCTTTTCTTTATTGAATACCCTACCTTATTTTGGCGAGAATGCATGAATGAACAGTTGGGGCCCAGGGGCTTAGAGTGAGTGGCTAACCGGGGAGGCAAGGGCCGACGGGGATCCCTCACCTCTGTCCCCACTATGAGCGGTGCAACTAGACCTCGTTGGAGTTAGCGAGGGATAGCTACTGACGCCTTTAGGGGATTCATGTACCCCTCTAGGTCTTTGTATGGATGGTTCGGGCCGATCACCCGACCATCACCCGGATAAGGAGGAATATGTGGGAAGGCCGGTCTACGGAGTGCCCAAACGTGTATTGAATGTGCACTGAATGAAAGAATGTATGAATGAATGATATGAATGAATGAACGAATGAAAGAAAGAACGAATGCATGAATGAAGGAACGTATGTATGAATGAATGATTGCTTGATCACTAAAGAATGATTGAATAAACTGTTTAATGCACTCACAAGGTATTCGGGATAACCCACTCGCCGGGTTCACGTATAGACCACATGAATGAATGAATAATGAAATGAATGATAGTTGTAATCCCGAGCGTTGTCTTTAGTCGTTTTCACCCACTTGGGAAATGTTTATAAAACCTCGTACGGGATTATAGCTCGCATGTGGGAATGTTTAAATACCGTAATATTATGATATTATGCCCTGTTTTATACCCACCAGTCTCTTATAGACTGAACCCGGCTTTATTTTCAGTTCTTGCAGGTTGGAGTGCTAGGCAGGGTGTGAGTCTCACTTGTCAAGTTAGGTCTAAGGTCATTTGTACATTTGCATTTAATTGTATCAGTTATTGAACGCCTGTGGGGCTTACATGTTTGAGGCTGTGAAGGCCGTGTTACTTGATGTATTTGTTTGAACCCGTGGCTCATTGTTTAGCATGTATATGTTGATTATATTATGCTTCCACTTTTGTGATCTTGCATGCTCGTATTTTTGGGTTTTGAATTTTAGCTCCCGCCTGGCATAGTGCGTGTGTAAGTCTCCATTCGCTATGAGCTTGGTTCATGTATGGACTTTCCATTTCATGGGTGAATCGGGCTCATGGTGCGAGGATTGTGACACCATTTGTTCCGGGTGTTACATGAAAGATGTGAGGCTAGCTTTCAGTTATTGAAGGATAAGTTGACGTCTGCGCCGGTGTTGGTACTTCCGGAAGGAACCGAAGGGTATACAGTTTATACAGATGCCTCGAAGGAAGGCTTGGGGTGTGTTTTAATGCAGCACGGGAAGATGATCGCTTATGCCTCTCGAAAGCTAAAGGATCACGAACAGAATTACCCCACGCACGATCTCGAACTAGCTGCGGTGGTCTTTGCATTAGGATAATGGAGACACTATCTTTATGGAGTCACGTTCGAGATTTTCACCGACCACAAAAGCCTTCAATACCTGTTTTCTCAGAAGGATTTAAATAAGAGGCAAAGGCGTTGGCTAGAAGTGCTCGAGGATTGTGATTGCACGATCAAATATCATCCGGGCAAAGCCAATGTGGTCGTAGATGCCCTTAGCAGGAAGGCTACGTGTCATGTGTTGAAGTGGAAACAGAAGTTAAAGACGAGTTAGAGCTAGTAAGGGTAAAGGCTCGTGTCTTTAATATTTCCATCCAGCCGGTTCTTCAAAAGAGATTATTTGAGGCGCAGAGATCCCATCCTAAAGTTTAGAAATTAGCACAGAAAGCTAGAACAGATCCGGAAGGCCCGTTTGGATTTGATGACATCGGACTTCTAAGGTTCAAGACTAGGGTGGTTGTACCGAATAAATTGAAATGGCTCATTCTCGAAGAAGCTCATCGATCTACTTATTCGATACATCCCAGAGGGAACAAAATGTATTAGGATTTAAAGCAGTATTATTGGTGGAACAGGTTAAAATGGGATGTGATTAACTTCGTGAAGCATTGTATGAATTGTCAGATTGTGGAAGCCGAACTTCAGAAGCCATCATGGCTGCTTCAGCCGTTACCTATTCCAGAATCGAAGTGGGAACAAATTGCTATGGACTTTGTTTCGGGGTTACCAAAAGTGAAAGGTGGTTAAGATGGGATTTGGGTTATAGTGGACCGCCTAACCAAATCAGCTCATTTCCTAGCTATCCGAATGTCCGACAAGATTGGTAAGTTGGCCAAGATATATTGCAACGAAATTGTCAGACTTTACGGGGTACTAGTAAGCATAGTATCTGATCGGGATCCAAGATTCACTTCAAAACTTTGGCAAGAACTTCAAGGAATTCTGGGGTCTAAGTTACAGTTTAGCACAACATTTCATCCTCAGACTGAGGGGCAGTCAGAACGGTTAATTCGGTATTTGGAAGATATGTTACGAGCTTGCGCCTTGGACTATCAGACTTCGTGGCATGAGTAATTGCCACTTATTGAGTTCACTTACAATAACAGTTATCAAGAGTCAATCAAAATGGCGCCTTATGAAGCTCTTTACGGCCGTAAGTGTAGGTCACCGTTGTTCTTTGATTTAGAGGAGTGGAATTGGACCAAGCAGTAAGGTGTGAAATGAGGGGAGAAAAAGGAAAAGCCTTCAAAGGCTATTCATGATGCAATAGATAAGGTCCAGGTAATCAAACAACGGATGCTAGCTGCGCAGGACCGATAGAAAAAGTATGCCGACCGACACAGAAAGATCTTGAATTTGAGGTTGGGGATAAAGTGTTCTTGAAAGTTTCGCCTCGGAAAGGGATCGCGAGGATTGGTAAAGGAGGAAAATTGAATCCGCAATATTTAGGGCCGTTCGAGATCTTGGAAAGAATTGGAGATACGGCCTATCGTTTGGATTTACCTCCGAATATGACCGGAATTCACAATGTCTTCCATGTATCACAACTTTGCAAGTATTACCGTGATGAGTCCGAGGTTTTACCAGTTGAGGACGTAGAAATAGGTGAACTTGAGCCGAGCCTTACCTTCGTTCAGAAGCCGATTAAGATTTTAGATAAGAAGTTTCAGGAATTAAGAAATCGGCGAATCCCACTCGTAAAGGTCTTGTGGAGAAGTGACCAAACAGACGAAGCAACATGGGAGACGGAGGAAAAGATGAGAAAATATTACCCCGAGTTGTTCCCGGTCGATCAAGAGAATCCGAGGGCAGATTCTTTTTAAGGGGGGAAGGTTGTAACACCCCGGATTCTCATCCGTACAAGTATAGGTTATGTGACCTTAATTTCTCATTTAAATTTATATTTACTTGCGTATCTCCTTATTTATTTTGTATTATTCTAACCCCTATTTGAGTTTTGTTGATTAATTGTTGTTTGAATTTAATATGTGAACTATATGCGCATGACCCGTATGTTTAATTGCCGAAACCGCATGAGTTTATTTCTGAAATTTGGTTATGTGTTACTTTTATGTGTTATGAATGTGTTTACATGCTCGGGATGTGTTTTGGACCTCGTTTGAACCCTCGAAACCAACCCGGAACCCAAACATATCACTTAACCCGCCTAAGAGACCCTACCCGCTTCCTAGACCCATTACTCTCTCCTCACTCACTCAAATGGACCTAAACTTGAACCCATATTCTCCTCACATTATAACCCATTAGCTAAGACTTAACTCATTTCAAATTTAACTCCACAAACCCTCCTAAAGAGCTGAAGAAACTGAGACCAAGAAAGAAAGGAAAATTTAGCACTATTCATTGCCTTCCTCAAGTGATCACCACTTTCATCTCTTGTTTTCTTGTACATGTGAGTATGGATTTCTTCATGGCATATTTCCCTCTTTCTTTTAAGCTCCTATATGCATGCTATGCTTGAGTTTTCCATGAGATATTTATGTGCATAAGTGAGGGTTTTAGCCCAATATGTGTAATCATGCCATTTCCTTGGTTTCCTTTGAGTTTCTTGTGTGGTAAATGATTCTTTGAACGTCTTAAATGCTTTTGTGAAGGTGTATTGCTTGGTAGGTATGCAATTTTGGAGAAATCACCATTTCTGCCCTTCCTTGCCTTGATGCTTATTGGAGCTTGTTTCTTTGCATGTATTGAGGTGTTTCCTTTCATATTTTATTGTTGATTCATGCCTTAATGTGTTGGGGAAGTGCTGGGAATAAATTGGATGTGTTATGCCCTGTTTCAGGCTGAGTTTTCTCCCCTGGAGCCTTCCAACAACCGTTGGAATTTCCGACAGGGAAACCAACGGCAATTGATTCAAGGCAGAAACTCCCATCCTCTCCAGAGGCTCCGACCGTTTTTCGTGCTTTGTTTTCACATTTCTTTTCACTTATATGATGTGTTACCTCCCCTATTATGATTTCTAAGTGCTTTAATCATGTTTATAAGTATGTATTGATTCGATATAAACTCTTGATGCTTGTCTTGATATGAATTACGTTTCATGTACGTGTTGCATGTTTCATGCATGAAATTGGGATTCACTTGAGGTGAATTGTGAATGATATGATCATGAATGAGCAAGAATGAATGAGATTGAATGAATTGATGCATGAATGCATTTTTATGATCTTAATTGACCTCATAAGCATCTCATGTCATATACACGACATTACCGTACGTCATATTTGGTCCTTATGCGTTCACTTCACTTTCTTTGCACAGATACCGGTCCTGTTTGTGGCGAGGGTGAGTTCTAGCTCCTTGTTGCCCTCTCTCCTTTTGGTGTAAGGTGGGTTTCTCTTGAAATAGTTAAAACAACCCAATATATCCCTTATGTGCAAGTTTTAAAGCCAAAATTATATATATGTATTGAGTCGTTTTCGTGTCAATGATTTCAACGTTAAGCCATTTTCTTGTTAACCTTACCAAAATATTTTGGCGAGAGCATGCATACACCTCATACTGGGGCCCAGGAACTTAGTGTGTGAGGCTATCCGGGAAGGCATAGGGCCGACGGTGGTTCTCTCATACTGGTTCCAATGCATGTACGACGAAACGAACTTTGCTAGGAGTTTTGGCAAAGAAATGCTAGCCGGGCTTTTGGGGATTCATGTACCCCACTAGCCACTATGATTGGGTGGTCGGGTCTTGCAAGCCCACCCATCACCCGGAGAAGGAGGAACGTGCGGGAATGCCGGTGACTCGGATTACCCAAACGTGTTTTAAAATGAATGATTGTGCACGAAAGAAATTGATTGCATGATAACGCATAAATGAATGAATGTTAATGACACACATGAGGAGGTTGGATTGCACGCGCCCACTCACCGGGCCTTGAATGACCTAATGTTAATAAAATTGAATGTTATAATCCCGTTGATTATTTCTTACTTGCCCGCTTGGGAAAATTGTTTTCCAAACCTCAATTGGGATTATAACGTGCATGAATATGTTTAAATTCCACGATATTGTATTATATTATGCCCTATTTTTATACCCACCAATCCCTTTTCGATTGAACCCGGTTTTGTTTCAGTTTTCTGCTTGCAGGTGTACGTTCGTGCTAGGCGGGGATGCAAGTCCTAGAGTCTTGCATGCGTGTCTAGGATGTTGATTTATTTTGGTCGCACACACTCATGTTATTATATCATTTTGGTTATGTTATTGTATCTCGAACACATTTACTTTCCTTGAGGTTGTGAAGGCCGTGGCTCTGTGAATATTATGTAATTTTGGAGCTTGTAGCTCGTTGTGATTAATGTATGTATATGCTTCTGCTTTTTCTTCACTCTATTTCTCGTTGCCGTTGTAGTTATTGATTGGTTCAAGGGTTGGCCTGCCTAGCATAGCGAGTGTATGTGTGAGTCCCCATTCGTCGTGATTCGAATTCGGGCATGGACTTCCATTTCATGACCGGGTCAGGGTCTCGGTACAGGAGATGTGATGCCATGCGTTCGGGTGTTACATAGGGTATAATTATGGGGGGTTTTGGTGTTATGCTGGGTGTATATGTGATGTATATGCTTAGGTATACATGTATTATGTATTAAATACATTTTAATAAAATAATTCTAAATTAGGGTAAAATTGATGATAAAATTGTTGTAAATTCTCTAGGTTTTAGTTTGGAATGGAAAAAGTTGCAAAAGAAAGAAGATTGAAAGAGCTTTGCGATGATTATAAACTTTAAACGTTTAAACGTCTACGTTTTAAGTAGTAAGCATTCGGAATTTTGGAAAATATGAGAAAATATATAAAATGGAGCTAGAATGTGATTTAATTTCTGAGAAGGTGTTCATGAGTCATAAAATAATTTAAGGATAGTTTTGAATATAATATTGGATAGTAAATGCTGTACGGTTTGCAAGTTAGTTTTTACGGCGGAAATAGTACTTTTAAGAAAATAGGGAAAATATGGAAAAATTTAAAAAGCAATCTAGGGTTTGAACTAAGACTTGGAAAAGGTCTTAAAATTCATCAAAAAATTCAAGGATTGTTATGGCTATAAGATTGGATAGGAAAAATGTTAAAATTCAAAAATGTATAAATTAGGGCGAAACTAGGGTTTCACGGCCGGTTTTGGATACTACGGGAGTTTTGATGAGAATTAGTGTTCGGGAATGATACCATAATTCACAAAATTTCATAAGATTCATATGAGGCCAATATTAGATAGGTAAAAGTATTCCGGTAAATTTCTACGGTTAGGAGCTAGGGACCTAAAGGGAATTTTTAATGAACAAATTTCAAAGTGTATCTTGGGATGATAAAAGCTAGGATATGAATCCGGAAAATGTGAAATTTAAATTTTCTAAAGTTTCATGAGGTATATGTGAAGGTTTAGGCTTGTTGAATGAATAGTGATATGGAAATAATATTGAAGAATTCCATAACCATAGCTTCTCAACATCAAAACATGATTCTTATAGATTAATACAAGCACAAGAATGTGGAGAATAAAATCCCTAACTTACGTTGAAGCTCGGAGAAGAAGATAGAGTCTAATGAGCTCAAATGGTGTAAAATGGAAGAAATGGCTTGTTTCCCTTGTTTCCTTGCTTTGTAGCTGGTATAGATCGATGGTGTGATGGATGAGAGAGATGAGGGATTGTTTAGGTCTGATATTGGTCAGAGAAAGTACAAGGAATAGGTAGAATAGCTAATAATATGTCACAAGAGGTTATAAGGGCATAGCTGACTGAAATTTGCTTCGTCGGGGGTCGAAACGACATCAAAAAATTCCGAAACTTGTTCCATTGACTCCAGATCGGCGAAAGGAGTTCAACAGCGAAGACGACACCCAAATCCGAACGCCGTAGCTCATGTTATGAATTAAAATAGATACATATGTACTAAAAAGGGCTATTTTTCGAATAGGTCCAAAACTTTCAAAAAATGTCAAATAAGTCCAACTTGAAATTTTCAGTTAAGTCCAAAATTTAATAAATCATATAATTAAGCACTTGATTCACATAAATCATGTAATTCACAAAATTATCATGTTCGGAAATCAAATTCATATATCATAAAATTCCATATCATAAATCACTTAGTCAATTTTGACATATAATTCAAATATTTCATATAAATTCAAATAATTTGTAACAGCCCAAAACGGGGTCTGGCAGAAAAGGGTAAGCTAAGGGCATTGGTAAAGCGTTTATAAACCATGATCT
>JBBMKE010359127.1:0-13128 GCA_037834125.1 Lippia alba | reverse complement strand
TATAATAAAAATTACATATATTATACACTAATTATAATTTTAATTTACATTGTATATAAATTATTATACATTATACGCATATAATATATTATATAATACAAACACACATACATATATATCATATATATTTCCCAACAAATATATATACATATATATATATATATTTGTATATATGTATATATATATTATTTACATATATACATTTTAAAGAAATTAAAAAAAAAAAGGAAAAAAAACCATCTTCTCCAAGGCTTCTCCCTCAACACAGTAACGCCGCAGCCGCGGAGCACTTGCCGGCCGCCATGGTTTCCGGTGAGTTCCAACCCCCTTCATCTCCACCGTCGCCCCGCCCCCCCGCCACCACCCCCAACCCCTCACCATTTCCACCACCACCATCGTCCAGATCTGGAGCTCGCCAGATCTGGCACCTCCCCTCCCTTCATCTCCACCTCACCTCCCCTCACCGGAGCTCGCCAGATCTGGCTCCGCCGCCGCCACCACCACCGCTGGTACATTCTTCAGAAACCCCATAAGAATCCCATCAACCAACCAGAAATTGAAGCCACCAAAACTGATCAACCATGGATTCTCACCATTGCAGCTGCATCAAACTCTTCACCTTCTCTCTCCCCCTCTTCTGCCTCCTTTCTTGGACCTGGGCCTTCGCCCCCACCGCCACCACCACCCCCACACCACCTTCCTCCGCCCTCCTCGCCGTCGACATCCTCCACGCCCGCGGCTACTCCGTCTTCTCCTCCCTGATCTCCTCCCTCCCTGACACCAACTTCTCCGGCACCCTCCTCGTCCCCCCAGACTTCGCATTCTCCTTCGCCACCGCCATCTTCCTCAACAACCGTCGCCCCCCGCCGCGCCCTTCCGCCTCCCTCTTCCTCTACCACACCATCAAGGCCGCCCTCACCTGGAAATCCCTCTCCTCCCTCCACCCTCTTCAACAACAACTGCCTCTACCTCTTCAAAGGAACAACCGCAGCGGTGGTGGTGGTGCGCAGTCGGCACCTGCTGCTGTTTCTCATTCTTCATGGAATAATTATCAGAAAAAGAAAAAAAAAAGGAAACATAGAAAAAAAAAGTGAAAAATGATTAAATAAAATATATTTTTAATGTAATATATTTTTAGGTTACAGGGGTATAAATGTCATTTAACAGCCACTAAGTGCAAGAATTTGCAATAACACCTGCAGAAACAGCGCGTGTGACATCAAACGCGGACGGAGGGTTCTCCATGATAATTAAAGTAAAACACAGGGTTTTTTGAGCTAATATTTGAAACATGGGGTTCTGCGTGCTAATTCGCTATAACACAGGGGGTTCCGGGACCAAAAACCCTAGCCAAAACACAAGCCACAGAACTAGAATTCTCCCTAACTTGATCGTATTCTGCGACTGATGTGGACCCGTTAGAGGATCGCTGATTTGGGGATCTATCGAAGGCCATTCGTGGGACAAATCCGCACAAAGGGCATTTAGTAGGCGGTACTAACGTCACTAGAAAGCTTCAACCAACGTGAGTTTCTTGAAACTACAAACTAATAAGATAATCGAGAGTTTCAGGTCTTTTTGTATGGAAAAATTTTAAATTCCGTTGCGTTTACTTTCCGTGTTTTCCAACAGAATTTGCATACATTTCATGACATTTTAGGTCTTCATTAATGTGTTAAAATATACCTTTCAAGAGTTGTAACTGTTCCTCTTACTGATCCAAATTACAAGAAGATAAGTATATTACTAGAAATGCCCATTAAAGACAATATTGTTGTCAGGTGGTTTCTTGTTAGATCTCATCTTCCATGAAGGGAATACTATGATAATCTCCAGTTTTGGGGAGAACCCTTCTCTTCAAACTCTATTTTCTTCATGATTTTGCATGTCATTTTATTTGGTTTGCGAAAAAAATTGAATCTTTATTGAATTCGTGGGGGGTATATATGTTTCTTGGTTTTGGTTGTAATTAAGGGGGAGAAATGCCGACTAGGGTTAAGAATAAGGGTGTGCGTGATGAGGTTTTAGGAGGCGATCAGAGGATTGTGATTGAGGGAAATGTTGTTTTTGAGAAAAAGTGATTGGGGAAGAAGAATTCATGGGGGTTAATGATCAGAGTGTTTGTTGCTCAGATGAATCGTCTTCCATAGGGAAAAACAGTGATCTTTTTGAGAATTCAATGGAGAAAACTGGTGATGGTTAAGAGGTTCAGAGTTCTTATCTTGGATTCCATGGAGGCATTAGAGGAAGTTTTGCCATTAAGGTTTATGTTTATTTTTCTCAATTCTGTTGAATTTCTTTTTCCAGTACTGATTTTTCTTATTTTTAGGTAATTGAGATTGTAAATAAAGGGTAATATTTTGGATTTTGAGATTCTTGGTTCTAATTTGTGTTGAAACTGAATGGATCATGTACGTTGTTTTACTTTTGTTTTCAGTTTGGAAAAGGAAGGAAATTTGTCATAAGTGCTGAAAAATCAGTGTTTTCATGTGGGATTGTGCTTGAAATGGATTCTTTAGGATTGGTTTCACAGTAATTTGATGTGTTGATGATGTAAATGGTGACGATTGTGGAGTGAGATAGAAATTTCAGTTGTTTTGGTGCAGGTCAGAGAGTGTTAGGCAGGAATACGACTCATTTGGGTATTGCATTAGTGTTTAGCACTTTCTTTACATACACTCATATTTATTTATTTTTCTTTTATGTTATGGACGCCCGTGGCGCCTTATGTTTATTTGACGCTGTGAAGGCCATAAATACTTGTATTATTTTGGTATGTAGAGCCTGTGGCTCGTTGTGATTATGATGTTCATATTATATGCTTCCGTTTTATGTTGTTTTACTCTGGTTATATTTAAAGTGTTTGGATTGTATGGTTCAAGGGTTAGTCCTGCCTAGCCTAGCGAGTGAATTGTATCCTCGTTCGCCTTTGTGACGCCCCGACTTTTCGCCCGTACAGGTATGGTGTATGTGTTTACCAACGTGCGCGAATTAATTGTTTATAAATACTTTTTAGATTTTATTTCATTTCATTTAAATGTTTTAATGTGAAATATTTGGAATTCCTTGAATATATGAACTTAAATGAATTTTTGAACTCTTTGCTCTTACGTGAATTATTTGCTTTTCGTTCGTAATTGATTCGATTTCTGAATTTTGTGAAACTTGAGAATGTTGGAGATTTATGTACTATGAATATTTTCATGCTTTTGGTTTCGTATGTTGTGGTTTTGAATTTCATTTCGGTCAAGTGACCAAAATGAAGGCTAACGAGCAATTAGCGTACCATTTGGTCCGGTTGACATATCTTGAGCTCGGGAATTCGAATTCGAATTCCGTCACCTCTGTTGAGCTTGGATCGACGATTCAGACTCAATGGGACTAGCCTCATTTTTTTTCTAAAATTATTAGAACCTCCAAAATCCGACCGAAACGAGCCCCTTAAGCTTTAAATTACAACAATTGAACTAAAGGACCCACATACCTACCCTAATACACTTAGTTTCTGCCCCTCAACCCTAGCCCAACTTCAACCACTCTCTCTCTCTCCCCCATCAGCAACTCCACACCGCACCCTCACTCTCCTTTACCAAAACATTTCAATTTCAAGAGAAAAAGAGAAGAAAGAAGCCCTCAACCTTAAACCTCCATTGTTGCTCCTCAAAGCTCAAGAACTCACATTTTCTTGCATTTGCTCTTCAAGGTAATTACATATTTGGAATCCTTGTGTTCTTGTGCTCATTTTATGGTATCTTTTTCTAGTTATCTTCATGATTTATGCATGAGTGAAGATGGGTGAATAATAAGGATTTTGGGAGAAATCTTGAATTCTTGAGTATCTATAATTCTTGTTGGGTTTTAATGCTTCCATGTTGTTTCCATGAAGTGTATTCTCGATTTTTGGACTTATTTCACTTGGTAGTGGATTATGGGAGATTATACCATGAATGCTCTTAATGGGTTTGGGTGAAATTGGGAATTCCATGTGCTCCTATTGACTTCTTTGAGTTTAAATGCTTTTATAACAACCTTTGATGCTTATTTATGGTGTATTTATGAATTCCTTGGTTGGTGGTTGATTTGGGAAGGTTTTTGCCATTAATGCTCCTGGTGGGTTTGAAAGGAAAAGCTCGAATACTAGGTTTGGTGCTCAAAATTTGTTTAAGATATGTGATAGATAGATGATCCTTGGCATGAGTGATGATTTTAACTTGGTGTATCCTCTTGAAATCTTGATCCCCTTCTTTCCCTTACTTATACTTGTGTGGTATGATGAAGTATGGTTTATAATTTTGAGTTTTGATGCTAAGAATGTGAATGTTTGGCTCAATATGCACTCATGAATGCCAATTTGCCTCGTTTGAGTTCTTATGATCATTTTACTTGAAGTCTTTGATGTTTGAACTTGAATTCTTACTTCTTGAATGCCTTTGGATGCCTTGATGTGTTGATGCATGAGTTTATAACTTAATGAGGGTGTCTGGTATGAGTTTGAAGTGTTCTTGCACGATCAAAACTTGCTTTAGCCGAATTGGTGTGAAAAATGGGATTTTTGGCCATTTAGGGTTTCCAGCGACTGTTGGAAATTTGACCTGGAAAACCCACGGTCATTGAAATAATGGGGCACAGTAGGGTGCTACTGCATCAGATCAACAACCGTTGATTTTCAAGGCATGAAAATCCACGACCGTTGACTCCTTGCAGTGGCTCTCGGCCGTTTTCGTGCATTGTTTTCTCGTTTCTCTTCGCTCGTATGGGTTTTTCCCACCCCTATCATGACCCTTTATGCTCTAAGCTTATGGACTTGTGTAAATTGATAATTATGTGGGATTTATGACTCGATTTGATATGATTTATGAATATATGTATTCATATGGTTTCGAACGCTTGAATTGATGAATGAAACATTTGAGTATGAGCCTTTATGGCATTTATTGTGCACATGAACTTCTCCATGGCATGAAATTACTTCTTATGCATATCATATCATGTTCATTTCATAGTTGAGCGTCTTATGTGGTCATTTGAGTCTTACTTCTTCTTTCTTGCACAGATTTGGGTCCGATGGGAGACGAGGCCGGTTCATGAGGCTCTTGTTCTTACTTTTGCATTAAATGTGGGTTTCTCTACTATTTAGATACTCCAACCCTATATACCTCCAATGTGCAAAGTTTTAGCAAAAACTATATTATCTATAAGGAGTCTTTTGGAGTAAATGATTTCAAAACGTTAAGCATCTTTTACTTATGAACCATCTCTTATGTTTTGGCGAATTGTATGAAATCACATTTATGGGGCCTAGGGCCTTAGTGTGTTTGGTGATCCAGGGAGGCAAGGGCCGACGGTGATCTTCGTACACTAGTCCCAACCAAATTACAGTGATAACGGACCTCGCTAGGAGATTAGCGGGGAATGGGAGCTGAGCGCCATTGGGGGATTCATGTACCCCCATTGGACTATGATTGGGTGGTCGAGTCTTGCAAACTCGTCTACCACCCGGAGAAAGGAGGATTTATGATTTATGAATGTGCACAAAAAAGTAATGCATGATCACTTATGATTTATGAATTATGATTTATGATTTATAGATACGTGTGGTAAAGGAAGGAGACTTAGCCTATCACCGGGCTCACTTATGACCTAATAATAGATTTATAGAATGAAATTGAATTTTATAATCCTACTAGATGATCTTTTTTTCTTGCCCACTTGGGAAATCCTTTGAAAACCTCTTTTGGGATTATAGCTTGCATGAATATGATTTAATTAAGTCATATTATATACTTATGCCCTATTTTATACCCACCAGTCTCCTTTAGACTGAACCCGAATCTTGTTCAATTGTTTTGTGCAGGTCAAACAGTGTTAGGCGGGAATACGAGTCTTGTGGAGTCTTGCATTAGTGTCTAGCACTTTCTTTTGATACACTCATATTTATTTATTGTATTTATGTTATGGACGCCTGTGGCACTTTACTTTAGGTTCTTGAGGCTGCGAAGACCATGATATATGTATTGCTTTTGTTTAGAGCCCTTGGCTCAAATTATTTTGGTGATATGTAAATATATGCTTCCACATCTTGATGCTTAACTCTGGTTTTATTTAGTCTTGTGGATTGATTGGTTCAAGGGTTAGTCCCACCTAGCATAGCGAGTGTGTTGTGTTCCCGTTCGCTTGGATTCGGGCCGTGTATAGACTTCCATTTCATATGCGGGTCGGGTCTTAGTACGGGGGACATGGCATCACGTGCCGGGCGCTACAGCCTTGACTTGGCACGTGTATAGATTCTCCATTTCATATACGGGCCGGGGCTTAGTGCGGGAAATGTGGCGTCACGCGCCGGACGCTATACACTATGTATGTAAACAAATTAAACCGCCAATGTCTATATTCCGTCCTAGGAAAAGAATGGTTGATTCACCTATCCTGTGTTCAATTTATGCATAAATTGGTAAATATAACCGTTAATTCACCTTTCACGTGATTAATTTAATTGAAATAGGTGGTTCAATTTTGGATTTTTTTGTTGGCATTCCGCATGTTTCTAGTGAATTTGAGTAAATTTGTATTATTTTTTCTATTTTTAATTTATTATAAATAATTAATTACATTATTTTTCTTACACACTGGAACCACGTGCGGCGGTGACTAGTATATATATAGATGTAGAGAGCTAATAAGTTCATAATCTCTGGATAAATATATTATTGATATTCACTTTTATCTTCTCACAACAAAAATATATTATTAAATTTAATAAGAATAAATAAAATATATAATAGTAAAATAATTAAATAGAAAAATTTTGTGGTCGTGGCCCAAGATTTTAAACGACGAAGAAATATTACGCAATCTAATGTATCACCACTCACTTTTGAATATTAAGCTAATTCCAAGCACTCCTTGTCTTTTGGGCTTTTGTGCGCTTTGTTCCTAACCTTTAGATCGGTGTGATTGTCTCCTTAATTTTTAAAAATATTACAATTAACTCCTTTCTCAAAGTAGATTTGCACACAGTAAATTTTAAATTTGTTGATATTCTATATCAAATTGAAACTCTTGACGTAAGGAATACAACAATTGTCTCGAAATCAGAATCCGACAATCGACGAAGTAATCACCGGTCAAAGACGACGCACAACGGGCGAAGCATTGAAGCGGCTTTCGGTGGTTAATAGGGTCGACGAGGGTGTGGACTTAATTTTTTCACCTTGGAGAGACAAAAACAGTTGTGGTGGTCTTGAAGTTTGAGTCTCCATGACGGAAAAGAAATCGATGATCAAAGTTTGTTAAAAAGGGTTAAGTGTGATATTTTTCAAAGGTTGGGGAGAAAATCGCACCGATTCAAATGTCAGGGGACAAAGTGCACTAAACCGAAAGAATATGAGGTGCCTGAAATTAGCCCTTGAATATTATACATTCAACATAAAGTAGAAAAGGAAATATATTAATAACAAAAAAATATTAGGAACACAGATTAAATATTGAATTCTTGATATATATATAAACTGATGATACATACAAATATAGAATACAGTTAATATACTCTCAAAATTTTGAGCAAGATTAAGGGGAAAATTGTTCTCTCACTCTATCTAATTAGTAGCAGCATTAAGACTTAATCATCTGTTATTCTTGGGAGGATGCGACTTTGGCGAACGATAATCAGCACTGAAAGCCATTATATTTTCTTTCCACTTTTGATGTTCTAATTTTGAGTGTACTTTCTTGAAATTTTTTCTTCCTCCAAAATTCCCTGACTTTTGAACTGAATGGACTTCCTTTGAATTAACATGACCTCCAACGATTTCCTGCAATTTGTATCAATTCATATTGAGAAACAAACTATAATTTAAAATAAGGAGAGATGAAAATTATATAGAAAAGATAAAATATCTTGAGACGAAAATATAAATATCCCATATATATAATAATAATAATAATAATAATAATAATAATAATAATAAAAATTTAAGGTAGCGGTGGCCACTTGCCCCATGTGGCTCCATCCTTGTACATATTGTTAATTTACTTATGCAATGATAAGTGTATGGGATTGTGGTTTCTCAAAAGATGTGACGATCGTAGTATATTTGAGAAAAATTGATAGAAGTAAAATTTTGTAGTGAAAAAAATAAATGTTTTTATTTTCTTAATTAATGGAAAAACAATTTATTTATCATAGAATATTACAATATTGACATTTTAGATTAAGAACAAACTATTACGACTATCAGTATTGCGCAACAAATTAATTAAAATTAAATCACGTCGTTTTTAAGCTCTAAATAGTTTACCATTATTATCTCAAAACTATATACAGATGTAGAGATTAATTATGTATATACCTTATGCACTAAGCTGAAGTTGGTGTCTCCCTCCATTGCAGGCTCTTTCTCAATTGAAACCACAGTAATTACCTTCTTTACTGCAATAATATTAGCACAAACCAAGTCATCAAAACTGCTCAAAATATTCTGCATATAATATGTATACATAAATGAACAATTTGAGCTAAAACAAAGAAACCCATGAGTCTGATGCATTACCTTTTCGAGCATGAGTAAAAGATATGCCATGCAGGGCAACCAAAATGACAAACAGAAGGACTAATCGCCTGTAAAAAGCGCCATTAACGAAAACCATACTTAAATTTCTGAGCAGTTTTCTCTTCTTTCTGTGGTATGTTTGCTACTCAACAGGACATGCAAAATCAAAGAGGAGAAGTTCTATATATATATATACATACGTGTGTGTATTAAATTAATTATAAAGAGTTCAAACTTCTCTAAAAATCAAGGTCAAAGCTTTGTTTCCAAGAATTACAATTTTTTATTTTATGTGAAAAGGGAAGAAAATAATATAAAGTATGTATCCCCAATGCAGCAGTACATTGGTAAACACGAATTCAGATGCAAAAAGAGAATTTGTTCAAAGTTAAGTTTAAGAAAAAAGTGCCCATATATGTGTGCTTTGCGCTTGTCTGCCGCCAGCCATGCATACAACGAGGAAAAGTTATTAATATTAATATATATATATATGAAAAATTGCAGATTTAGTATTTCATATCGGTGAATTCAACCTTTTCATATATTTCATTTTTCATTGACAAAATACAACAGTATCTTAACAATTATGCAATTTAATGCACCTTTTAACCAAAATTTAGTTTTTCCTACTTGAAACCCGATATTACACGTGGCAAACTCCTAGTTCGCCACATGTATTTTCGGTGACCAAAATTAGTTCATGGTGAAAAATGTGCATAAATTGATTGATTTTGAAGATATAGTCCTATTATTTCGCCGAAAATGAAATGTACGAAAATCCTAAATTGTTTGAGTTTGTATATCAAATTTGCAATTTCTGTGTGAGAAAGAGAGAGAGAGTTGTTAATATTTATTTATTTGAGAGGCTGCAATTCGGTTATAGCTATATCTCAAATCCAAATGTGTTTATCAGAGTTGAGAATCTGATATATGTATATTCTAATTCTAATTGTGTTGGACAGACAACAGCATGCTAATATTCAAAGCATGCTGCAGCTCAAGTTCAAATGTCACTTTGTGTTTTACTATATTTGCTTGCTTCGTTGAGTGTTGACTACTCATGACTTGGGTTTTATAATTTTGTTGCCCCGAGGGTCCAACCAAATTTAAGTTTCAATAGGAATTGTTTAATCTTTAATTGCTATTACATATATATAGAAAAGAAAATAACCTATACATATAGTAAGTGGTCATATAAAAGTTATCACTAATTTGCTTAAGAACCGAACCATTTCATAAGTGGAGCCTTCAAAAATTTAAGCTCGGGTTAGACAATTAAATTCCAGCTCGAATGCGAGCTTGGTTCGTGAAAATCTATTTCACTAAATGAATTAAATTAGAGATAAGGTAAGAATTAATGTTAATGATACACTTTACACTGCCAAATTTACCTTTACTTATTAATCTACATCAATATATATCATATTTGTTTTCCCTCTCTTGATATTTCCTACCCTAGCATTCTTAGAATTTAATATAATGATTACTTTATAAGTTATAATTAACCAAACAAAAATAGATTCGCTCATATATATATATATATATAGAAGACTTGTGTCAAAAGAAAAGGTGAATTGCTTTATTTTATTTTTTTTAAAAAAAAATTATTGTTGGTACTCCAACTAACCTCAATGAAATTTGAATCTCAAAGTTACCTATTTAGATGCTTAGATGCACGCAAATGCTTAGCAATCAGATATTCTATTATACTTTCTCATCAATTTAACACATACATGACAAAACATATTTCTTTTCAGTAAAAAATAGAGAACAAGAACCCTAAAATGTGACAAATGCGATGTGAATCGAAAAAATTAATCAATCGAAAAAATCAAAAATACCAATACCGGTAAAATTAAAAGAGTGAATTGCGAACATGTGATACGAGTGCAAAACCAAGAAATAACAAAACATGGAGGAACATGGGCAAGTTGCGCATTGCATACTCATAAAAGGTTAACTGCATAGAATCAATAACCCATGATCCTACGATACATGGATGAATGTAAGAAAACATTTATAACTTTTTTACAGCAAAAATGCAGAACACGAGACCATTTTTCACGACTTTATCGTACGTATCTCACTTGGCCTTTCCTAGGAAATGGCGAAAACGGTCTTGATTTAGTTTACCGAGTTGAGTTTTGTGGTTGGTCAAAACTGTGTGGACAAGTTAAAAAGGAATTTGGACACTGTTTGTTTGACACCCGAATTAACCCTAAATACTTGGAAATTGTTCAAACTGAGTGGCGGTGATGGTCGGTACATCATCCACGGTATTTTTACTCATTTTATCTTGCTAATCGGATACATGCAGAAACGTAACAAATACAACTTCATCGATGCAAACACAATATAATAGATACAATTATGTCAATACAACTATAATATGATATTGGATACAATAATATGATTATTTTTTCAAAAAATTTGTCACATGGCAAGTGTCCGACAAGACATCACAAAATAATATTCATTTGACATCCTAACTAAGCCTAAATATATGTTTACTCCTTCTCTTATCATTTGTAGTTAAAAGTGAGTCCAACATCTATAAAGATTGAGGAGCAGTTTAAGTATTTGTTATGATAATAGGAGAGTAGTTTAATTAATTGTTGCGGGCCTGTGACAAGCGCATAAAATAGAAGTTCTTTATGTAAACCTAATTTTTTATATAGGTTATCTGTGAGATAATAGATAAGACATATACGAGAAAACATGGCGTACTCACAGAAGAGAAAGATCTAGTCCATCATTTGGAGACTAGAGATTTCTGACATGAATAAACATTTGAGTCTAGTAATCACCTCAAGATCATAGTCAAGGTTGCAGTGAGCATAAAACGATAATCAAATCCGTATCTGTAAAAAATTTAGTTAGATTACGTGTTCTTACATCATCAATGGATACAAGTATAGAGATATAGACAATATACGATGTGACTATGATATAGAGAAAACACGACGGCATGCTAAATAAGAATTTACAATGACGGCCCCACCCTATAATGAGAAGTGGGGTTACTTCACCCCACTAAAAATAGGTTTATTGGCCCACATGAATAAAGAAAAAATTTCGTATTGAACACTTAAATTTTAAAATTGTGTATAAAATGAAAAAAATGTCAATGCCCAAAAACAAAAATAAAAACATATTTAATAATATCCTAAATATTAGTTACATATATTGATAATGATATATTTAATATAATTAGTAATGATAATACTATGATACGTTCAAAATATGAAACCTCATAGATCACAATTGTAAAAATATATTTTTAATAAAATGATCGAGTCGATAATTTAACTGCCTAATGCTAGAGTTGGCTTCGACCGACTACTTAGAAATTGTATTGAAAGGGGATCCTCGACGTGGGGTGAGAGCTGCGAAAATGAAGGTAAACCATGAATTGAAAACCGACCTAGGACTAGTGGGATTTGACGCAGGGAAGATATTCTCATGCTCAAGTTAGGTATTGATCATAGAGAAGATATTCAACTCCATTAAAGCGTAATAAATGTGTTTGTTACCTAATATCATCAATGAATGAGTATTTGTACTTTGAGATTTTGACACAAATTCTTAGGTGCATTTACTGCGTATTAAGTATTGTGTATAAAACACCTTAAGCATTTAATGAAGGTGGTTTGTGGATCCTCTGTCCATACTGGTGCATAATGGGTTTTGATGGCTCCGCCCCATGATCAAACTCTAGCAGGGCCCTAACTTGTGGGCCGGGTTGTGGCATGGTCCAATTTTTTTACCCACTTTCTCACAATTTAGGAGCCGCTCATGAGAATTTATAGAATTATTTATCAATATATACGGAGGGAGGAGAAATAATGAGTAGTTACATCAAATCTGTGAAAATATCGGTGATGGTGTGAAACTAAAGTGTGTGAATAGTGATATATCCTTGTTCGACTATTCAATTAATTGTCTGATAAAGTGGAGGATTTTTGTGAGTTGAATTAGGATTTTCTTTCTATCAATTTAGAAATATAGTTCTGAGTACACATGCAATCAATTTAAAAATAAGTATGTGATTATATATTATATTTGGAAATCAATTTCATTTTATTTGTTTTAGGTTTTTTTTTTTAATACACGCGCACCCAAACGGGAATTCGAACCCGGAATCTCGCCCATTTTATTTGTTTTAGTTGATTTCTTTTTTTTTTAACGCACACACTCCAAGTGACCAGAGAGATTAATTTAGTTGATTTCATTTATAGTTGATTAATTTTTTTATTCTTTTAATCATTATAAATTTGATATGCTTTTGTAATTACACTTAATATTACAGCTACTTACAATAAAATAAATAAAGTAAAATTAGTTTTACTCGTGGGTTGAGGTTATAATGATTTACCTCCCATTAACAAGGCACAAGTGTTATTCACCATGCCTTATGTGTTATATATACAGATACATGTACAGCTTTCAATTCGTTAGTTATGAAAGTCAATTTTACAGTTCAATTCTTTTAGCCCAATTCCCCTTTCATTTCATCAAGTTTCCTGTAGCTTATCACTTAATTTATTTAATATACTGAATTATTTTGACTATTAATTTT
>JBBMKE010358909.1:0-13131 GCA_037834125.1 Lippia alba | reverse complement strand
AACGCATGGTGTCACATCCCCCGCACCGAGACCCCGACTCGGTCATGAAATAAAAGTTTATGCCCGAATCCGAATCAATTTCAGATCTGTAAGTTTTTAGTAGGTAAAAAAGAGTTCGAATGCGATATAAATATACACAAGTAGCTGAATTAATATTTAATAGCGAAAGTATTCGTAATAGAATCTTAAAGCGCACACATTGAGTGAGTTTGTAACACCCGAACGCATGGTGTCACATCCCCCGCACCGAGACCCCGACTCGGTCATGAAATAAAAGTTTATGCCCGAATCCGAATCACGGCGAACGGGGACTCACACACACACTCGCTATACTAGGCGGGCTAACCCTTGAACCAAGTTATAACTAACAATAACGAGAATCAGAGTAATGCAAGGTAAAAGCGGAAGCATAAATGTAGGCTAATCACAACGAGCTACAAGCTCCAAAAATACATAATATTCACAATAAGCATGGCCGTCACAGCCTCAGGAAATGTAAATGCGTTCGAATATAAATACATAATCCAAAATGATAACATGAGTGTGTGCGTTACAAAATCACATGCTAGACACGTATGCAAGACTCCTAGACTTGTATCCCCGCCTAGCACGCACGCACCTGCAAACAAAAGACTGAAACAAAACCGGGTTCAATCCAAAAGGGATTGGTAGGTATAAAAACAGGGCATAATATATAATATCGCAGAATTTAATCACGTTCATGCAAGTTATAATCTCAATTGAAGTTTTAGAAACAATTTCCCAAGTGGGCAAGAAAGAAAGCATCAACGGGTTTATAACTATCAGTTTCCAATTAAACAATAGGTCATTCATGGCCCGGCGAGTAGGCGTGTACAATTCCCATCCTACTCCTCATGTGTATCATTAACATTCTTTCACGCGTTTTCATGAAATTTAATATTTCGTGCTCATACATTCAATTTCAATATACGTTTGGGCAATCCGTGGACCAGCCTTCCCACACGTTCCTCCTTCTTCGGGTGATGGACGGGTTTGCAAGACCCAGCCATCCAATCATTGTGGCTAGTGGGGTACATGAATCCCCAAAAGCCCGACTAGCATTTCTTTGCCAAAACTCCTGGCAAAGTCCGTTTCGCCGTATATGCTTGGAACTAGTATGAGAGAACCACCGTCGGCCCTTGCCTTCCCGGATAGCCTCACACACTAAGTCCCTGTGCCCCGTGCACATTCATGCTCTCGCCAAAACATTGGTAGGATTACAAGAAAAAGGGCTTAACGTTGAAATCATTTACACGAAAACGACTCAATAACTATATATATAGATTTTGGCTTAAAACTTTCACACAAAGGGATATATTAGGTCGTTTTAACTAATAGAAGAAAAATCCACCTTACACCAAAAGAAGAAATGACAACAAGGAGCTAGAACTCGCCCTCGCCTCCAACAGGATCGGTATCTTTGCAAAGAAAGTGAAGTGAACGCATGAGGACTAAGTATGACGTACGGTAACGTCGTGCATATGACATGAGATGCATATGAAGTCAAGTAAGGTCATGAAAATGCAATCACATATCATTTCAATCACTCTTATTCATTCTCGCTCATTCAATACCATATCATACGCAATGCACTTCATATCAATCCCAAATTCATGCATGAAACATAAGACATGTATATGAAACGTAATTCATATAATTCAAGCCTCAAGAACTCATATCAAAGCAATACATACTCATAAACATGATTAAAGCACTTAGGAATCATAATAGGGGCGGGAAAACATCATGTAAGCGAAAAAAACGAGAAAACAAAGCACAAAAAAGGTCGGAGCTACTGTGAAGAACCAACGGTCGTTGGTTTTTCCTTCTTGAATTCCAACGGCCGTTGATTCTATGCAGTAGCATGGGGTGCTACTGCATCAAATCAACGGTCGTTGATTTTCCTTTCCTAGGAAAATCAACGGTCGTTGGAAGCCCTCAGTCGCGAAACTCAGCCTAAAATAGGGCATAACACCTCCAATTCAATTCCAACACATCTCCAACACTTCAAGGCATGAATCAACACCAAAACATGAATGAAAACACCTCAAGACATGCAAAGAATCAAGCTCCAACAAGTAAAGAGGCAAGAGGTGGCATAAATGATGATTTCTCCACAATTTCATACAAGAAGCATTAATGGCAACTCATGATTCCTTCAACTACCAAGAAATATACCTTCACTCAAGCATTTAAGAAGTTCAAAGGATCAAAATACACACATAATACTCAAAGGAAACCATAGGAAATGCATGATCACACATTATGGGTTCAAACCCTTATTTATGCACATATGTTCATATCTCAAAGCAAACCTCAAGCATAAGATGCATACAATAGCTCAAAAGAAAGAGGGAAAGATGCCATGAAGAAATCCATACTCACAAGTGCAAGAAAATAAGGGATGAAGGTGGTGATCACTTGGGAGAGATGATGAATAGTACTTTTCCCTTTCTCTTTTCCTTGGACCAATTTGTCTCAGCTTTTGGGAGGGGGTTCTGAGTGTTTAATTGAAATGAAAAGGTTAAGGCTGGTGGGTTATTATGTGAGGAGAAAGTGGGTTCAAGTTTGGATCCAATTGGGTGAGTATAGAGGGAGTTATGGACCTTTAAAGTGGGTAGGGTCATATAGGCGGGTTAAGTGGTATGTTTGAGTTCCGGGTTTGTTTCGAGGGTTCAAACGAGGTCCAAAACACATACCGAGCACACATACACGTTCATAACACATAAAAGTAACACATATCCAAATTTTACGAATTTCCGAATTAAACACATAGGGTTTCGGCAGCAAACATGTAGGTCATGCGCATATAGTTCTCATATTCGAATTCAAATTCAATCAAGTGAAAAACCAAAACTCAAAAAGGCTTAGAATAATACGAGATAAACAAGGAAATACGCAAATTACGTATAAATTAAATACGCAATTAGTGCCACATAAGTTATACCTGTACGGATGAGAATCCGGGTGTTACAGAGTTGCATGTAATGCTTTGACCTGTCAATTTATATATCTTTCACCTGACAACGGGAGACCTTAAGAGTCGAGCTCCGATCTAATATGTGGGCCGGTGTCCACGTAGCAACTTGTTACTGGGCCACGTCACATAAGGCTCACGTGGCGAACTGATGCCTTGATGTTCGGAATCAAATTATAATTGCCACTAGGGGTGCAACTGATGCATTTTCTGGTGTGCAAAGACATTTCAAGTTTTCAATAGTTCTTTAAAGAAAGTGGCAAAACATGTGATGGCAAAACTTGGAGTAGATTCCAGTACTTCCGCCTTATCTGCTAACCGAAGCAGTCTTCCGGAATCCTGACAAACGGGGATGAAAATAGCCATAATATTGAATTTATTTCATTGACGGTAATGTTTAAGGATACGCTGGTGATCATCCTTCCGTGTCCCTCTCATGTTTCAAGACCGTTCAAAATCATGGTTGACCGGAGGATGAGGCCGACGACCTAAGCGTCCTTTTTAGTGGTATGTGAAGTAGTAGTGATTCGTTTCTTTGTTTTTGTTAGTTATTTGTCTGAGCAGTTGTCAATTGCTTTGCATCAAAAGAGTTTGATCTAATGAAAATTGGCATTGCCTTATTAGTGTCACAATCATCATCATCCGACTCTCCTTCATCACGAAGTTAGGTCAGCGAGAATTCGAAAGCTTTTGTCTAAACTTGAGAACTTGAGGTGTATGCAGTGTTAATTGTCTTCTAATTTTACCTATATATATCTTCTTTGTTAGCAAACTGGGTCTTCAATTATTTTTTTATAAGATTAAAGGTGGGATTCAAAATAATAATAATAATAATAATAATAATAATAATAATAATAATAATAATAATAATAATAATCAATTATTAAGAATAGAAATTTCGGGGTACTATTAACGTCACATAATTAAATATTATTAGTATATTCTAATATTTTTGAAGTTAATGCTTTTGGTTACGGTTAATTTAGTTATTTAGATGTACTTACATTATTTTCCAGGTTATAATTCTTGATACTACGATGATATGTAATTGATCCTTAATTAATGCAAAAGTTACATGGGACCAATATAATGTAGAGTTTGGGTATAAACTCAAAACTTTAAACTCAATTTCTCCTAATTCATAATATTCTTGAAAATACATGAAAATGCACTATAATAAGCCAAAAATAAAAAATAAAAACTGAATAAAGAAAAATTGCAATAGAATGAAGGTAACATTTTGTAGAAACACGCATATGTAAATTCACATATGAAGCCAAGCAAATTGTATATTCATTGATTGGTGTTCAATGTACCGGATACAAAACAAATATATATTAGATTCTAGGGCTACAAATATAAATAGAGGAAATGAGCTAATTACAAGGGGAAAAAATAAGTACGAGAAAATTACAAGAGATGATTTCAATTTATTAAAAATTTTTCTAAATTATGTGATCTTATTCTTTAAGATACATTATACAGTTGGCTTTGAATCTATTATTTTAAGTTTGTGTTGATATGAAAAAATTTTAAAATAGCCCTCCCCCAATATTACCACCTGGAGTGTGTGTGAGTAAAAATATGATATAACATACAAATTTGAAACAAAAGTCTGAAACCCGTAACCACTCAGATGCTCATCAAAACTAACCCAAAACAAGAAACACGCCAACAAAAAGACGCAAAATCGAAACCACAATGAAAGAACAAGAGACCTTAAATCCATCACTAGTATCTCCTTGCTCGTCCAATTCCTTCGCTATAAACACCTCCATACCGTTGAGCAAAGGGGGCAAAACCGTCCCATTGCCCGACGAAATCGTAACATTTGCACTATTTTGAACCCCCACTGGATAAATAGTCACCACTTCACCTGATCTAGACTTTTCCAACTTAACGTTTCTCATAACAACCCCATCAACGTATATGTCCATATTTCTCGTGGCATTTAGGGTTTCAGACCCATTGACATTGAGGTCTTGGTAAAAGTACAAAACTACATATGCAGTTTGAGGAGCAGTGTCGGAGAAGTTGATTGGTATGTAAATAGATTGTGGTGCTTCTGGCCGCGGAGATATCGCGGTAGCGATGACCGAAAGAGGAGGGGCATTTTCGTACCCTCGGTAAGTGCAAGTGGTGGCGGCAAAGTATAAATTTGTGTATCCAGGCATTGGTTGGGGCATCCAATATCTGTTCAGTCGTTCTTCGCATGAGTCTACCCGACCCGACCATGGCCTGCAAATTAAGGTCATATGTTGAGTAAAACAGTTGGCTTATGATATTGAAATCTATATTGAGAAGGTTTCTAATATCCATAATATTATAATCGACTAAAAGAAATCTATATCTGCTCAATTTCCATAATGGTTTTTTTATTAATATGAGTAATGTTTATTAATTATTGCCATGAATTATATAAGAAAAATAAAAAAATGTGTGGTATACAGGATGAGATTTTGTTAATTGATCTGATCAACAATGATTAAATAAAATTAAATGTGGTTGATCAGGTTGTCCGATCATGTTGATATAAAAGATAATTTCTGTTCGTTCGATGAGATTTAAGATTGCAAATGGATATTCAGAAATTCGATATCCATCAACATGGGTAACCGATTTCTAAATTATAAATGAATAAAGATATAATATATCATACATTCGATCCACTTATATATTGTTAGATAATTTGATTTCTAATAACATCCGACGGATATGGATAATTTGATTTATGATAACATCCGTCAGATACAGATCAAAAATAGAATTATATTATTCATCGAAAAACGAATATCGGGAATTCGAATTTTGATACAACACATCTACTTTGTTTATAAGTTTACACCCCTATAGTGAGATTTAACCCCCACCACCATTATAATTTGGTTATAGTCTTAATAATAGTTTAAATAGTGTCCTTTAATCTTGTGTACCTAACCTAATATCAAAGTTAGTCAACGAATCTATCAAGCTTAATTATTGTATATAGGGTCTGGTCAAGCCTATTCAAACATATATCATACTTTTCCTACTCTGAGTTCGGATCAGATGAGCAAAAATAATTAACAAAAATAGAAAATATAAAGGCAAATTATAAAATAGACTTACTCAATGACTTGATCATAGCCAAAGTTAACCCTAGTAACAAGATGATAAGCCGTGCCATTCTTCATCATACCATATATGGTTCCATTCTCATTTTGTGATTCATCCAAATACGTTGCTTCAAGAGATGAAATGAAAGGCTTCCCACCATTTCTCTTCCCCACAACACACACAGATATGTTATCATTCTTAGGGCCGTAAATCACCTCCTCAAAAACCGGCCCGGATGAATTAACTGCCGCCCACGAACCCCCGCCGAGGGAGAGGTCGAAAGCCGGCGGTTTTGATTTTCCGTCGTAATTACCATAGTAAAATCCGGCACGAAAAATATATCTTTGCTCGTGGGTCAGTGGTAGTTTGTAGCAGTTCTTCTCGTCTTCCCCGTTGGGGAAATACCGGAGTGTGGTCATGGTTTGGGGAAGGTTAATCTCCACCGTTGGATCGGAGTAGATTTTCTTGATCTTGCCGGAATCGGTGAAAAATCTGTCGGAAAACCATATTTGTGTGTTGACGGTTTCGGTTGTGTCGATTACTCCGCAGTCTATGTAGAGTTGATCGTTGTGTATGACTGCAAAAATACTAAACTATTACAATCCAATAATATTTTGACAATTCTTAACTCGTCAACGAGCAAGCCTTACATCATTAACTAATTTTAAGGGTGAGTTATTCATCTTATTTTATCATACTATACCTTTTCATAATTCTTCAAGATATTAATTACCATGCATGACTCTTTTTATAATTCTTAAAGATGCTAATTTACGCTGCCCTTTTTCATAATCCTTAAAGATATAACAGTTTTACACAAACCTCATAATTCTTATAGATACTAACCCAGCTTGTTATATATTTTATCGTAGTACATTTTAATAATTCTCAATATATTAATTTACATAATTTTTGATATGTGATATTCATAATTCTTAAGAATACTAATTTACACAACCCTGCCTTGCGACTTAAAAGATATATATCCTAATTTACACAACACTTAACATGCAATATTCGTAATTCTTAAAGAAATGTATAATAACTTACAAACCATGACGACATGGGCTATTAAATGATGAATTTTTTGTTTCACTTTTGCATTTGATCTCCGATTTTATTAATGTACACTAATCAAATGTACTGTTAGATTATTAAAATTATAAGAGATAAATAATTATAATATAAAAAAATAATAAAAAGATTTTGATTTCAATTGCTTACCAACATAAATAATTATGCGTTCTTGAGTAAATAAAAAGAGAAACAAAATATATAATTTGAATAGAAAATTTGATAACTTACGTTAAAAAGTACACTTACATGGAAAGTCGGCCGAATGGACTTGCAACGCCAATGCAAGAACTAAAAAAACAACCAAGTTTTTCATTTCACTGGTGGAAAAAAAATAGTTGTGATCGATCTCAAGTAACACGGCCATATTTATATACATTATGCATACGTAGCTTTTGAGAAATTTAAATAATAAGTCCATCACATAATTAATTTTATTTAAAGTACTTAGGCGGCACATTAAAATAATATCCTAAATATTTCCATCAAGAAAACAAACAAATGCATCCGTACGACGTTTTGGTAAGTCCAAAGAATATCTGATAACCAATATGATTTTCGAAGAAAGGAGACTACAGAAATGTTAAATAATTTTATGCGTATCATATGTTTTTTTTCTTCTGTCTTATCGTCTTGTTAATAAAATTTAGAAAATATTTACATTCTTGGTTTATTATCTAATCGGATTTAATATGATTATGTTAAAATTTTATTAAATATTCAATTCAATTTGTTTACTATAATAAATTATCCTAATTAATGAAATCTCCTTTTTTGAGTTGTTAAATAGCATATTATATTCTTATATTTTCTTGGACTTTGCCAATAGTATAAGGCTCTTACCATATTTTAGTAAACTTAGAAATTAATGTGTTAAATAACTAATACATCTATTTCTAATAAAGTAAAATATCTCTCAGAGATTAAATAGTAATTTGGTTTGGGCCTGTGCTGATTGGTTAGATATTTCCACCTTTGTTTCGAACTTTGTTTTTATTGGATATGCAATAATATTGCCCTTCGGGCCTCCTTTACTTGGGAGAGAGAAAAAAGAACCATCATATTTTCTTCTTCTTCATCATCATCATTATTATTATTATTATTATTATTATTATTATTATAAACACACACCATCAAATGATTAGAGAAATTAAAATTTTGATCATTATATTTTTAAAAAATTATTATTATTTGGACCAACCATGTTGGTTGATATTCATGTTTTTATTTGTTTTATTGTTCTTATTCTTAATAATTAATTAATTTTAGAGAATTTGTGAGTGCTTTAATTCTTTCACTTTGATAAAATGTGCAACCTATTTTCATATAACTCGACTTACAATTTCTAATATGAATTGTGGCATGTGGGTACAAGTTATTGGAGCAATTTTAGACAACGGGGAGAAGTTTCGGGACTGGGTTGATATAAATGAAAGTTGAGGGATCAAAATACAAATTACGCATTCTAGTTATGTATTAAGTTAATCTGGATTTTGCACTTGGTTTTAAGCATGATGCAAACTGCATAATTTTAAGATATCAAACATTCATTTTGTCAAATGAATTCAAATAAATTCGAATGGTACAATCAATTGAGTCCACTAATAATTAAACAAAATTGCTGACATATGGCTTATTATAAATTCGAATGTTCGAATCATTTTCTAAGATTTAACAAAGTTCAATGATATATATTAATATGTGGAAAACTGATAGGATATTAGATTCACGCGTCAACAATCAATTCTATAAGTATTCGTCATTTTAGATCTTGTTCGATCTGCAATAAGACGACAATGATAAACTAGCAAAATTTTATTCTTGTAGGTCATTTGATGCTCAAATCAATTTCGAGTCATAAGTTTCATGTAGGTAAGAGGGTTCGAATGTGATATAAATACATGCAATTAGCTGAATTAATAATGGAAGTATTCATGGTGGGACGAGGCACCATAGGAAGGTGTCCACGTAGCATCTTGTTATTGGGCTAGCTACGTTAGGGCAAGGCTCACATGGCATCATTAGAGGATGATTAAGAAGTAAGCTATATTTTAAAATTTGGATCGGACCGATCAATCAGACCCGTGCAATCGGTGACCGGCTACCCATTTGGTCCGAATAGTCCACTAAAACTAGTCAAGATCGGGAGTCGGGACTGCTTAGAATTGAGCAACAACTGGGGTCAGACCACTTTGTCAATTGGTTGGGCCAATTTTTAATTTTTTTAAAGTTTTAATTGTAAACACGATTTTAATTTTTAAGAGTTGCTAAATGTTTTTACATATTTGATCTAATTTCTTGGACTTAGTTTTGCTTCTAGAAACCCTACTTTTGAAACTAATGTACATACATTTTTTATAAAATAATTTTGTCATATCTAAGACCTATTGCATAAAAAAAAACTTAAAAAAATCGGTTTTAAAGCTACCTTCTCCACAAAATCGATTATGACACCACGGTCCATGATGAACTACTATGGAGGGAAAACCTGTTCTGCCATACAATTATTAATTTATTATATGGGCTAAACTCATTAAACCCCCTGTCCTTTCTGAGGTTTTTCACTTTCCCCCCTCTCTTTTTTTCGTAGTAAACCACTTTACCTTTGAAAAATCGCATAATTGGCCCCTTTGACCAGCTTTGACTATTGATTTCTCATCCGTCATGGCGATCCAAGTTCTAAGACCAACGTCATCGTGTTCGTCTCTTCAAGGAGAACAAAATCCATACCCTATCCGACCCTATTAATTGTCAAACACTTCGTTTGTCGTGCGTCACCTTTGACCGATGATTTCTTCTTTGTCGTTGTTGGATCTTGATTTCGAGACCATTATTGTGTTATTTATGTCGAGAGCTTCAATTTGATATATCATATCAACACATTTGATATTAGAATCGTATAAATATGCTTTGTTAAAGTTTCTTAGAAGGGGTTAAATGTGCGATTATTCAAATATTGGGGAATTTAATGAAGAAAAAAGAGAGGGGGAAAGTGCAAAACCTCAAAAAAAGACAAGGAGTTTAATGGGTTTAACCCTTATTATATACTAATGTGAGACTTTATATAAATAGTTAATTTCTTGTGTGTTACAACAGTCAACATTTGCGGCTTTTGTGGAATGCCAATTTATCAACAATTGCGACGGGAATAGTCTAGATAATTACTAGTTGTACATTAGCTGTAAATGATTGGATGCAAGCTTGTTTCACCGCCATTGTTAGCCGAAATTTGAATAGTGCACGCGGTTTAATTTCCCTATAAATAGGGCACTCCTTACCTTTATTTGATATAAGTTTGGAAATAGAATTATATAGTTCCCTCAATATTATTTCTGTTTTATATTTTTGCGTTGATTCGCGTTGTTGTAATTCTATTTTCGCAACATATTTGAATTTGTATAACCTTTGACAAATTATTGTATTATGCAATAATCAGTTGTTAAATGAAAATTTTTTCTGCAAATATGAAGTATAAAATTTCCTTTTGTGGAACTATAACTAAACTTGAAGGAACTGTCATGCTATTCATAACATGATTAAATGACATGATATTTAAGTCATTTCAGAATAAATCGAGAATTAATAAAATATAAAATTTTATAGAAATATAATAATTTATTGACGTTGTAACTATAACTGTAAAACTCTTATCCCACATCGAGAAAATATGAGAATTAAATTAAGTATATAAGTTAAAGAATTCAAGTATAACCAATGGATATCCCTTTTAGGCAATGGTTTAAGTTCAATTTCAAGTTATACTTGTTGGGCTTGGAGACTTGCGATCGCGTCCAATGGGCCCGAGGTCCCGGAGCATTACAAATGGTATCAGAGCTCGTCAACCGCAGGGGCAAAGTGCCAATTGATGTCCCTTTTGGGCAGTTTTCAGGTTATACTCGGTGGGTTTGAAGATTTGCGGTCACGTCCAACGGGCGCTGGACCCGGGCATTTGCATTTGTTGCATTTCATCCTTTAAACTTATTTTTTAATGATTTTAACTAGAAAATAGTTATATTCCATGCATTATAAGTATTTTAAGTCATAATGATATTCACACGTTCAAAAAATGCATCATCCTATTTATAGGGGAATTTAAGTTGTTGGGATAGTAACATCTGTAAAATAATGATAGATAAAGGAAAAGGCCTGTAAAATAAAGATGAGTAGATACGTAATAGCATAACAATAAACAAAATAATTAAGAAGATAATTGGGAGATTAAATGAAATTAGATTTATCGTTCTCAAATAAATTTTGGAAGATAAGCATATTTATGTGAAGAGAGATAGAGAATGAGAGAGAGAGACAGAGTTATACTATTTGAAATGTAATTGATGATGAATAATACAACCCTTATCTGTGTCTCTAGAGTCTAAAACTCTTTTAGGGTTTCTTATTTTCTAGGGAATTGGGCTAATTAGTGAAAAGGTGGTTTAGTGAGAGATATATCTTTTTCAACTCTAGTTTAAATTAGATTCTAAGATAACAACATCGTATAGATATTTCAACAATGTGTGAAAATCCGTTTTGACCGACTCTATGGGATGAGACTTGGTAAACTCTCGTTCCACTTAGATATTCTGCAATTTCAGGTAGGAAGTCACTTGAGCCGAGCTCTAGTCAGTTAGAAAGTCACTTGAGTTGTGCTCCTCAAAGATCAGGTAGTAAGTTTCTTGAACTGCATTCTTTAGGGATTCCCTTAATATATGTTTATCCTAAATCGGTTTGAGATGTCTCTCCGAGCCGTTGGTTGGACTAGCTTTCTTGTAGGGTTTGTTTATAGGTGTCGATCCAATCTTTTTTGTAGTCGTGATCTTTTCGATCATCTAACGGGCTTTACGGGCAACTAAGAATAGGGTATATCATATATATATATGTATGTATAACTTGAAAATCCCCCAAGTATAGGATAAACTTAAAGTAATTAATATGAACTGGAAACTAATAGACATATATGAATAAATAGTAAATACTAGACTCCAAGAACATGAATGGATGAGAAAATAAATAACTTACTACAATTAAATAACTTGATTAAACATTAACTTTATAAAAATAACTTAAATAATACAATTAAGATGCTAGATTCATAATGGGCTTTTAAATTTTCACTCAACAAATATCATAAAGTGTGAGATTTAGAATTTTAATTAATTGGATATTTTAATTTCATATTTAATAATTTATTTTAAATATTTACAATTCAATATATCCAATTAGACTTCTTATGGATCAAATGTATCAAACTTCAGATTAAAATATGACTTGATAGCCCTAGTTTACATGTACAAATAGATTAAACATTGGCCAGGAAATATATTGAATTGGGCCTAACTTAAGATATGGAACAAGGTAAAGTTTGGGCCAAGATTTTGATCCACCTTAATCTCATGAAGTTCCCAAGAATCGCTCCACTTGTTTACTTGGGTTTGACAATTTATACGGTACAAATATGTGTTTTTCCGCCCTTAATTGCCTATTACCACCCTAATTTGTTTTAGTGGTACACAAAATTAACCTTAAAAAACACGCAATGCTGCATAATTTTCGCCACACTTGAAAATCCACTCAAATAACGATATTAAAGAATTAATTTGAAGAAAAAGGGGAAAACATTCAAACGAACAAACAAAATTAAAAATAAACAAAAGCAGGAATTTTAAAAAGCAAATTCCTATCCCCAAGGTGTGTTTGTTGTCTAGCTCCCTCTCACACTCTACGCCCCCAGTAATACCCACCCCTCATTGGTCCAATTCCAATCACGCGGATCGCCACTAATTTCCCCACCACCGTCGATAAAAGATAAATCCAACGGTCCACGATGTATCCCATTTCCATCCCGACCCAAGTCCAGTTGTACTTAAACCAAGAGCACCACGCAGGCAAAGCTCACAACGCATTTCAGCAATCGACTCTGCTTCAAATCTCAAATCTTCTTCTTCTTTTCTTCTCAATCTCAGCCG
>JBBMKE010358799.1:0-13131 GCA_037834125.1 Lippia alba | reverse complement strand
TCTACTCAGGGGAGGGACCTCAACCCCTTATAAGGAGGTATCTTGGCCTTCTCCAATCCGATGTGGGATATTACAGTGGAAGTGAATTTAACAACAAAATAAAATATCAATATTGCCTCACAGGGCCAAATATAAATCCTACGCCACACAGGGCCAAGTCACCTAAGCCACACGGGGCAAACAGAAAAGTAAATCATAATTATCGAAGATACAGAAATCCAAAAATAAATGCGAGAATGTAAAATGTGACAGACTCTAAAGACAACCGAGTACAAACCAAGACACAACTCCGCCTAGCTCGAAAGGTAAAGACCTGCAACTGAAAGATAAAAATGAGGTGTCAGTCAACTGACTGATTGAGGGGGCTAACGCACACCCACTATATATATATAGAGCACAACACATAACTTAAGGTTGGAATCATGAACCGGGGCTAGGGTTTTTTCATATCAAAACAGTTGAAAATACCCAAAATAGATATAAGTTCGCAAACACTTTAGAAAACACCTATCTCGTTTCACAATTTTCCATACATAACATAACAGACCGCTCGGCGAGTACGAGCTCATATCCATCCACCACCTCATATCAGAACAGAAATACAGAATCATAACATACCAACCTCAACTTCGGGTGATGGAAGGGTTGCGCAACCCTAACCATCCATACAGTCGAGGGGAGTACTGAATGCTACTCAAACCCTCAGGACTCCGTTCCCCAACCAAACCTCCTGGTGGTTCCCGGTAGATCTTTTACATACATACAGATGGAAACTATGCACAGTGGCTTATCCGACGGCCCTATGCCGTACCGGTCTCCACTCGTACAATCTTCTAGGCCCCATAACAGACAGAACAGATGCCAATCTTTCATGGCTAACTCGCTACAGAATCAGAACAGAACAGAACAGAACAGAACAGATTTTCCCAAAAGACTTACATATACTTTCATAGTAGTTTTCCAAAACCAAGGATGGTTCACAACATTATAAACATATCATATCCGACATATAATAGAGTATAATATAGTATACTCACATGCAGGGATTGGAAAACAACATATAAAGGTCATAGGTCCCGCTATACAAATCTAAACCTCACCTTTCAAAAGTAGAGTCTGAGAGTGTCAAGGGCCAAACACTCTAACCTCTCATGAGAAGCGACAAGACACAAGAACTTAAGAAGACGGAGCGTACTCGAACGATTGTCTCTACCCTAGAGATCACTGTGCAGAAAAGAAAATACGGTGTACTCATGAGACACGACCCAAATATGAACCACAGAGACGCACGGCGATGATTATGAGATGACAGAAATTGATATGATATGTACACAGAAATTACAAAAATATCATGAAAGTGTTCATGTATGCAATTAATGTTCTACGCGAGCATTCATGCAATTCATTTGATCTAAATCAGACAATCATTAATCACTAGCAAGGACAAGTCCAATCAACCCAAAATTTCAATTAAATACTCTCAGTTCATTTAAACTTTAGGCTTGTATTTTATTTTACAGAAGTGCAGAAAATGAATACAAAGTTCTCAACATAATATACAATTCAATTAATATGCACTCCAGTTAACAATTTAGCACTCACATCCCAGATTTACCACATAACCATTTAACAAAAAATCTCAATTACATTATGTAATATACATCACGCACACCCATACTAATTATACCATGTACAAATAATCTTATTATCAAACACATGACACCATATACATAAATATATATTCACTCATAGTATAAGTAGTTAGGTGACAACTGCACGTTTATAGATTTAAATATTTAACACTCCGAAACATTTGACCCAAAAACAAAATGCGTATTAGCCTCTAATTTGATCCCCAAAGCACATCATGAACAAAGTTTGAAGGATCTATGTTGGCATATCAGAGAGGCGACGGACAAATCAACATTTAACCGAATAATGCGGCTGATTGTTCTTCAAGACCAAGATGCAATCAAGTGGTTTGACAATCTAGAATCAGAAATGTGACAATTTCAAATGACGGTGGGATGCGGTGCGGAATGACAACAATCAACATCTCCCGGTGCTTTAATGGTATGCTAAAAAATATTCATTATCTGCCAATCGTACCGATTGTGGAGGCTAAATTGAATCGCACGACACGTTATTTTGTGGACCGCCAAAAGAGTGACTTACACACCAAGACACTAACTCATCATTGGGCAAATTATGCATGGACAATGTTGGAAAAAAATCTGCAAAATTGTGGCCATTATACGGTTCAACTGTTCGACCATGGGGATTACAGAGTGGAAGTGATTACCACAATCCTGCAACAGGGGGCGTTCTCGAAAACATGTTGTCTCCTTAAACGATAAAACCTGTACTAGTGGGTTTTGGCAGCGTCATGGAATCTCATGTTCACATATCATGAAGGCTTTCAGATCATTTCAAATTTCTCTTCCAGAGTTTGCGGCATGGAATTACGAGGTTGATCACTACCAGACAACTTATGAAGGTGGGTTCTTCCCAATTTGGGATTAAGAAAATTGTTCAGAGGCTACTTTGAATTTGATCAACACAACCGAGGAACGACCTAAAAGATCTGGGACAAGAAGAGAAAACGCAGGCAGAGACCGTACAACTCGATTCCCCATGGAAATGGATCGTTCTCAAACTCGAGAAAGGTCGAGAGCTGCAACAAGGCGGGGTAGGCGTTGAAGGCTTTTTACTTCATGTACCTTTAGCTACTGCAATGATTTTAACGAGGATGTAATCGGCATTGATAGTGGGGTTCAAATCTTATTATGACCGTAAATAAAAAAAATATCTTGTTGCATGTAAGTTTTTTTAATTTGGTATGTTGTTTACTCTACATTACACTTTCATTTCAACTTGCACAATTTTATATTCAATAAACTTTTCATTTTTCTTATTATTTACAAACTGATATATAATCATTGTGCATTAATATAATAAGATAAATTATTTGTTCCACACCATAGTTTTAGATGTTACATGCAAGTAAATAAAATTAAAAATATCAATATTAATATTATCTATATAATGTCATGTAATAGAAAATTACATGCAGTACATCGATTTGTATAAATAAAATTTACAAAACTCTGCCTATCATACAAGGGGATTAAGTAGATTTTATAAATTAAAAAAAAATAGTTTAATTTTTTTTTCAAGAAATGGATTTATTTAAAAATTTTAAAATATTTACCGTGGATAAAATTTACAAAAGTCCCGTTGTTTCACGATTTACGTTATCTAAAATGAATAGAAAACCAAAAGTAACTATTATTTTTGTGTAGTTGCGTAAGTAACAAGAAGACATTTCACTTTTAAATTACCAGAAATTAGTATGTCCAAATACAAAAAAAAAATCAATAACAAAACACCTTTCCGCTATTAAGAAAGGCGAACAACTGTACCAGAAAAAAAATTGTAATCATATTGGTTTATTAAATAACAAAAAATTTTGTGTGCTTTAAACACGGGATATATATATATATATATATATATATATATATGGTGTCGGAAATAATATGAGAGAAATCAACACCAATTCATTCTCTATTTATGTGTGTGAAAGGGAAGACCATCATAAGCGTTGAGCCTCAGGAATTGGGTTCCCGTTGAGCATAGATTCTACCAGCTAGGGTAACACCTTAGTGAGGAAGGTGAAGCTGTGTGAAGCTTAAATGTGCAGCAATGGAGTTTCCAGTTTAGTATGTGTGGCTTGTGCGTGAAGAAAGAAGTCGTAGCAGATGAAGATTGCTTGAGGAAAGTGTAGTGATTTTCCTTTATTTATAGTTTGAGGGTGAGGGTATTTAAGTAATAATACCTGTGTGGTCCAAGAATTATATTGCCCTAGACACGTGTCGGGACGTGAGGGCCTGAAAGTGACTTGCATACGTCACTATTGCCTTTTTGGCCGTTACACCAGTCTGGTGTGTCAGCGGTGGTTAAGGGTTTAGTTCTTCGTGGAGATGGGATCCCCAGTATTACTCGAGCGTCGGGACGCTTGAGATATGGCTCCCTAAGGGAGGGAGTGAAGGATCGTTCGTACGAGCGATGAAGCCTCGAGGGTTGACCCACATAGGTGAGATCCTGACGATGGTAGCCCATACGAGAGATTAGCTACGGGGATAAGGCTAGGCGAGAACCACGAGCCTCGAATACCCGAGCGTTCCAATACCTTTGCTCATGGATCATGATGGGTGCCTCATGCGATCATGTCACGTGGACGGTGGTGATACGAGCGTATCTTGAGTCCATCAATATATTTTAGATAAATTAAATAATTTGAATTTGAATATATACAAAATCCTTAATTATTTTGGATAAGGTGAATTGTTATAGAAAATAGATTTTTGGTACCATATTTCATATCTAAACTTTTCTAATTAACCGGATTTGAGATTTTTGGATTAGAATAAGACTTTGGTGATGAATGATCCATAAAAAAGAAATGATATATGGAGGAGAAAAATAGTTGGGAATTGAGTATGACGATTAAATCTTTAAATATTATAGGAGAAAAATATTTGAGAATTGAGTGTGACGATTAAATCTTTAAATACTAATTTTATGGTATATAATGTTACTAAAATTTCAAATTTGACTATTTTTCATAACAAACTTATCTAAAAGAATAAAGATATATCTTAGATAAATTAAATAATTTGAATTTGAATAGATATCTATATAAAATTCTTAATTCTTTTGGATAAAGGTGATTTGTTATAGAAAACAAAATTTTTGGTACGCATATTTCAAATTTAGACTTTTCTAATTAACAGGATTCGAAAAATATTAAATCTAAAATCTATTGATATTTAAAAATTTTTGAGACTATCCACGTGTATACTTACGTGGATAGCTTCAAGGGTTCTAAATTATATATATATAGATTTGAGCGACGGGCTTCATCAACTTGTCAAGCAAATGGGCCGAATTTTTTATGGGCTTTTCGTTTCAATATATGGGCTTTTCAATTGGGCTAACAATTTCCAAATGACCTGGCTTTAAAATTATTTTTTTGTTGTTGTTGCACTATGACCGGGCTTTCAAATATTCGTTAGTTTATTTTATAAAGGGAAAAATTCATATACATCCCTATGTTTTTATTGCAAATTCAAAATAGTACTTATATTTTTAATTTATTTTAAATTCATCCTTTAAGCTATTTTTTTACCATAATTTTTGCCTAAAATTTATGAATAGACTAAAATGCTCTTAAACCAATTTAAAAATAAAGATAATAATTATGATGCCGGAGAGGCCTCTTGTGGGCTGGCTTCCCCAAATCATGCTCGGATCTTAGCCATCCACGTGTCAGGATCTCAAACACTTGTTGATGGCTCCACCCAAAGCGAGAAACTCTGACGCTCGAACCTGTTGGCTCGCGATCGCATTCCAGACTACCCCTGTGGTTCGCCCAGTGCTCGGGCTGCGGGCCTCAATGCGGCAACCGCTCACAAAGATCTCCCTCGACAATGAGGTACTTCCCTTCCAGCAGTGCCGACCCTCGAGCTTTGCGCGCTCGATGGTACGTTGACCTAGTCTGGGGGTCTAAGAATGCTCCCCCGAGCGTTGGTGCACTTGGTTAGGGTTGCATTTCGAGTCGAGTCGAGTCGAGTTTGGCCAAAAAAATACAGCTTGAGCTTGAGCTTGAAAATTATTTGTATGGCTTGAGATTGAGCTTGAGCTTGTCAAGCTTATTTTTTTGGGGCTTGAGCTTGGCTTGCCAAAAATCGAGCCGAGCTCGATTAAACTTGACGAGCCACTACGTTTTTGTTGGATATTTTTTTAACTCTCATTCAAGAATATATTAAATAATAACAAAGTTATTAAGATATATAATATATACAGTATACTAATATTTTTAAATTTTATATTATGATATATTGTTGTCATTATTGAATTGTAATATTATTAAATTAAATTTATAGTCAAAATAAATAAATAAAAATATATAATATATCATATATTTAATAATAGTAAATTATATAAATATAGATTAATTTACGGGATATTTATACTTATATAAATTATTAAACAATATATATATTAGCTTGCGAGCCGGCTTGCAAGCCTCAAGCATCAAAGAAATAGACTTGAGCTCGGCTTGACACACAACTCGAGCTCGAGTAAGCTAGACTTGAGCTTGACATCGTCCGAGTTCGAGTCAAGCCAGCTTGAGCTTGGCTCGTTCGACTCACAAGCCGGCTCGGCTCAGAGCACACCCCTACGCTCGGTTGGCTGGACGAAGGTGCACTAGAGCCAGGACCCCTCAAGATTCGAGGGACTCACCCCGTAACTGCAGCTGACATACGCCCCTCTCCAAGCGCACTCACCTCTGACACCAATAATCGCCTATAGTTAGGTATAACACATAAACATCACTTTCACGCCCTCTTAGACCGCCACGTGTCTAGGGAAACCCTGTCTTGGGACCACTACACTAATTTTACTGAAAGACCCTCACCCATAACCTATTAATAGGAGAATATGCATTCACATTCTCTAGGCTTTCTTCCTCAAGCAAGACTTTCTCACATTTACTGAACTGGATACACTATTGCTGCAAATCCAAGCTTTCTTACACAGCTTCATCTCAATAAACACATTGCACTCTGAGGTGTTACCCTATCTAGAAGAACCCACGCTCAAAGAGAAACCCAGTTCCTGAGGCTTCCACGCCTGTGATGGTCTTTCCCTTCAATAAATATTAAGTGTTTGGTGTTTGAATCCTCTTAGACAAAATCCGACACCATCATTTTTGGCGCCACCTATGGGAAACCATCTGTTTCTTCCTCCTTCGCAAGCTAGTTGAGTAGTAACACCTTCCTTCCTCTTTTCCTTTCCAGTTCCAGTCAATTTTTTTCAGCTTTCTAAGCCAAGCATGGTTACCGGAATAAGGTTAGGGACCCTTGATGTTAGGGAAACACTTCTCCTCGTACCTGAGAAAAATCTCGAGGGTGGAGCCAACACCGCCCTCATCACAGCCCCTGCGGATGGAAACGTTCCTTTGGTGAACGTTGGCGACAAGGGCAAAGGAGTTCCTCCCATTGAAGAAAATGGAACATGAAGGCCTAGTGCAGTGGTGCATCCAGCCACACACCCGAGCATCGTTACGGCTCCTGGATCCAGCCACGCGAGCGCGTATGCCATGATGATGCCCCCGTAAGGGTATACATTCATTTAACCAGGGTTGATGCCTGGATTCGTTCAGGGAGTGATGCCGGGATTGGTGGATCCAACCCTATCAGGTGGGCAACTTACAGTTGACCCAGGGTTGATGCTTGGATTCGTTCAGGGCGTGATGCTAGGTCACTTGCAGCATCTCTACCCCCTGGACCCACCAATCCCGGAGAGATCCAGGGGGTAGAGATGCTGCAAGTGACCTAGCAACTTCAAGCGCTCTACGCGCAACGCGAGGTCCAAGCTGCACAGAACGCTTGGAAGCATTTCGCAGCAACCTACTTCCCCTCGGGGGTAGGCACTCAGGCAGCTCCGCCATTGGGAGGATTGCAAGTTCACCCTCTAATGGCCGCCTAGAATGTCTTGAGGATTGCAAGTTCACCCTCTAATGACCGCCTCCACCACCGACGCAACCCCGACCATACAAAAAAAAATTCCTCTCCTCCTCGGAAGCTCGAGTGCATTCCCCTTAACGACACATCGCTGAGGTCTACTCGTTGGTTGATCTGTTCAAAAGGCCACATAAGATAAGAGAGACGGAGGCCCAAACACGTTTAGGTAAATACTGTGCCTTCCACAAGCAAAGGGGACACGACACCAACGAGTGTCGCCAACTCGAGAGTGAGATCCAGAGGCTCATTATTGGGGGATATCTCAAAGAGTTTCTGAGAGTCCTCGAGCATTATGACGAACACTGCACTGAACGGGCTAAGAGTGCAAGGAGAAGTAGCTCTCAATCGAGAAGCCCCTACCGCCATCAGCCTGAAGAGAGCAACCGGGGCAAGCAAAAAGCCCCCGAGATGGAGAACCAGCCCTTCGCAGTCATACACATGATCGACGGCGGCCCCTCGGAGGGAGACTCCAATACCTCACGACGTCGCCATTTTCACAGCTATGACCAACAATCTCAGCAGACTAGGACAGTATATTCAGTGGAAGCAACCCAGCTCTTGAAGGAGAGCGAGATAGTGGGTTTCACTGATAAGGATTTAGAACACATTATAACGCCCCATGGGGTGGGCAAAACTTCTGACTGCCCTATGGTGGTTTGATTAGATGTTCATAATCACGTTGTAAAAAGGGTCTTGGTTGATAGTGGAAGCTCTGTTAACGTTTTGCCTTACTCCACTTTCCAGAAGATGAACATAACAAATATTCCGCTCGAACCCCTCAGAACAGCACTTATTGGCTTTGGGGGTTCCGAGATCATCCCTCGTGGGCAGATACGCTTGGCCACCTTTTTCGGTCACGCCCCACAGTATAAAGCTTTGAACGTCGTTGCTGAGGTAGATCTTCCATACAGTATCATCATAGGATGCCCTGTCCTTGTGCATTTCAAAGTTGTAATCTTTACCTACCACCAAAAGATTAAGTTCCCTACTCCCGAGGGCATGGGAGAAGTGTTGTGCAATGTTAAAGAGGCATGGAAGTGCTACATACTCTCCCTTCGTAGCCATAAGCCTAAGCAAGTCACTCAAGCTGGGTCCACTAAGAAATTAGTGGATTTTCCCAAGCTGGATGAGGATGGACCTGAGCATAAGCGAGTCAAGCTCTACAAGAGAAAGAACAAGAGGAAGGGCGTTAATGTTAATACGTGCGATGAGGGTACTCCCCGGGAGCAGTGGGGGAGTCCTCCAGTGATGAGGATAGTTAGCCCTTGGGTAATGCGGGAGATTGCCTACAGGTAAGAAGAGAGCCCTCGAGGCTCCTAGGCCGGAGGTGCGAATCGAGCCAACAGAGAAGTTTTTGACTGTCGAGCTGGTACCTAGGAATCCAAAAAAAACCACTCAAATAGGCTCTAGTCTCGAGGGTCCAGCTCAGATGATGATGATTGTTTTTTTAAGGGAAAACCTTGATGTATTCGCTTGAAAGGTATCTGACTTAACAGGCATCGACCCGAGCATCATCGTTTACGGGCTAAACGTAGACCCCAATTTTAAGCCAGTCAAACAGAAGAAAATAGACGTCCACGGGTTCAGAAAATAGGCCATTGAAGAAGAAATTAACAAGCTGCTAGAGGCTCAGTATATCGAGGAAATCTTATACCCTGAGTGGCTTTGCAATGTGGTGCTCGTGCCAAAGAGCGTAGTAAGTGGCGTATGTGTAACGATTTTACGGATCTCAACAAAGCTTGCCCCAAAGATCCTTACCCTTTACCTAGAATTGACCAGCTAGTAGATTCCACAACAGGATGTGAACTTATGAGCATGATGGATACCTTTCAAGGGTGTTATTAGATCTTCATGGCGCTCGAGGATCGCTCGAAAACGTCTTTTGTGGTGCATATAGGGGTGTATTTCTTTCTAGTCATGCCCTTCGGGCTAAAAAACGTAGGAGCCACCTACCAACATCTCGTCAATAGAATGTTCAAGCAAGAGCTAAGAAAAATCAATGGAGGTGTACGTAGATGATATGATCATCAAAAGCGAACATCAAAATTTCCACTTAGATGACCTACGCCAAGCGTTCAACATCTTGCAACAGTACGACATGAAACTAAACCCCTTGAAATGCACATTCAGGGTCAGAGGAGGTAAATTCTTAGGCTACTTAGTCAGCCAAAGAGGAATTGAGGCTAACCCGAAAAAGATCAAGGCAATCTTGGACATTCCTTCTCCTCGAAATGTCAGAGAAGTGCAAGTCTTGGTGGGCAAGATCATCTCCCTCAATAGGTTCATATCTCGCTCTGCTGATAGAAACCTGCCATTTTTCAAAATCCTACGCAATGCTTGAATCTTTACATGGAGCGAGGAATGTGAAAAAGCTCTTCAAGATATGAAAATGTAACTTTCTTATGCCCCGTTATTAACAAAACCGGTTGCTGGTGAAAACTTGTTCATCTATATGTCTGTCTTGTCGGAGGCCATATCACAGTACTTGTTGTTGTGCGTGAGTGTAAACACCTGTCTGTCTATTACCTTAGCAAGACCCTTCAAGGCGTAGAAAAACAATACATGGAGATAGAGAAGTTTGCGTTCGCTTTTGTGACACCCCTAATCTTCGGACACACAGGTATAACGTATGTGCGCATTTTAATTATTAATTATATGATTTATTAATTGTTTAATCTCTTTTCTTCTTCCTTTCTTATTCTTATATTTGAATTACGTGAATTATTTAAACTTACGTGATACGTGATCTATTTCTTGTTTGTGTGATACGTGTTTTGTGATTTTGGATTTCCGAGCATGTTATACGTGGTTTATATGATTCAAGGGCTTATATGTAAGGTTTGAAGTTTGTTTTGGGTTTTATGTACTTTTGGACTCAATTGTATGCTTTTTGATGTTTTGGGGCCATTCGGTAATTATGGCCTTTTGAGTCCTTAAGTCGTTTCTTGAGCTAGGGAACTCGGAATCGAGTTCTGACACCTTTGTTGAGTTTCATTAAATGAATGGAATTCAATGAGCCTAACCACACATATTTTTGGCCTCGTTAAGACCTAAAATTTGACCTTCGTACACATATACGCACCTATACCCTATGTGTGACCCTAAGCCCTACTTGTGGACTTTTCTTCCCCCTAATATACACAATATCAGCCCCATCTCTCTCTCCCTCACCACTCACATGCCCCATACTTGAAAAAGAGAGGAAAAGAAGACCTAAAACCTCCAAGCTCCATTGTTGAACAACCCACAAGCTCAAGACCCATGTTTGTGCACTTTCTCTTCTTGATATGTGTATTTTTATAACCCTCTTGCTCTTGTGACTTGTATTATGCATTCATTTGTTGGGCTTTGAGTTAGGAAGCATGTGTATTGATCAAGGGTGGAATAGTAAGGGTTTCATGGCATATGTTGCATTCATGCTCTTCCTTGGTTCTTGTTGCACTTAAATGCATTCTTTAAGGTTATTGATGCTTAATCTTTGGTCATTTATTGATTCCTTGCTTGGTGGTTGGTTGGGAAGAGTTATGGCATTTATGATGGATGTGGGTTTGTGGGGGAAAGCTTGGGAAGTTGATTTATTGATCAAATTGAGCAAGGTATGTGTATATATAGTCATAGGAAGCATGTTTGATGGATTTGGTGTGGTATCTGGCAAAAACCCTTGATCCCCTTCATCCCAACTTGAGCATTTGAGTGCTAATATGTGTTATAGATGAGTTTAAAATGTATAAGTGTGTGGGTGTGCGTTAGCCCCCTCACTCAGTCAAGTTGTTTGGATTGACCCTCTTCTTTTCCCACCTTTAGTGCAGGTTTGCTCGAGCTAGGCGGGGAAGTGCATCTAGATTCGTACTAGCTGGCTTAGGTTGAGTCTGCATTTCATATTTATGTTTGGGAGATTCTTATGTACTCTTATGTTATGTTATGACACTTGTTGATCATGGATATTATTCTTTTGGCCCTGTGTGGCAATGTATATCTATGTATTTATGTGATGCTCTTGTTGAGCTTTTGTTGACCTTGGTATTGCTTCCGCTTTTCTGTTTTAGTTCTTTTATACGCTCTGTCTCTGGTTTTAGCCCCGCTTAGCCTAGTGGGTGTGTGTAGGTCCTCGTTCACTTAGGCTTGGGCTCATGTATAGACTTCCTTTTCATAAGTGGGTTCGGGTCTAGTTGCCGGGGATGTGGATGATCCGCGCTTGGGTGTCACATCCTTAAGTGGTATCAGAGCTCATGGTTGCAAACCAGAGCTCTAGTATAGTGTCGGGTGAGTCTAAGTCGCTCAGCTTAGGACAATGTGATTATGTGCATTTACGTGAATTATTTACCTTTTTTCTTTATTGTGCACTAGAACATGTATTGACCCGCACACATTTATATTGGAAATCTTTGTTTTGCAGAATTATGCCTCCAAGAAGACATCACCGCAGAGATCGATCTCCGGAGCCCCGACATTATCGGGACCGCTCCCCTCACCAAGAGGATAATTTCCCACCTCCGCCACATCCACAACGTGACCCGGGGGACTTCATGGAACGTCTTGCTACATATCTAGACCAAAGGGCACAAGAGTGTGGCAATGCCAATCCGGGAGGAAATAATGGGGGAGGTGCTATTCTTGCAGTACTTCGGGAGTTTAAAAAATAGAATCCACCAGTCTTTGTGGGTGGAAATGCTATGCAGGCTGAACAGTGGATGGTGCAGATCAACTGGATATGGTCTCTTATACCGTGTGGGGAGTTGGAGAAGTTATAAAGCACCCTCACGATGATCCAACGGCAAGCATTCGAATGGTAGTCGAGTTGTCAAGTGAAATTGGAGGCCACCGGTGAGGAGATTACCTGGGATGTTTTTGTCCGGGAATTCATGAACAAGTACATCCCCCAAGCTACGAGGAGTCAAAGGATGAGGGATTTTATGGAATTAAAGCAAGGGAACATGATCGTCACGGAATATATCAATGAATTCGAGAGGCTTTCCTGCTATTGTCCCACCATTGCCAACGATGACAAGAGTGAGGCTTCACAGTTCTTCCAAGGCCTTAGAGAAGACATGAAGGATGCGTTGGAGGCCTCTAATATTAGCACATGGGCCAAGGTGATGAAGAAGGCATTGAGGGTCGAGGAAAGGGTGGTTATGAGAAGAAAGAGTGTTCATTCTAGCCACGGGTCTAGTTCGGGAGGTTCCAATAAATTTGGGAAGAGACCCACCTACCAAGTCTTTCCACAAGCCAAGCCTCAGAACAAGCAATTCAAACCGGCGGGACAGAATACTCAACCATTGGCACTTCCGGCTCCGGTTCGATGCTCACATTGCCAAGGAAAGCATCCCGTAGAGAAATGCTTCAAGCTTCACAACAAATGCTACGGGTGTGGAACGTCGGATCATATGTTGAGCGCTTGTCCAAAGAAGAGGCCAATGCATGTTCTGGAAATAAATCAAAGGCCGGCTGTAACGCCCCGACTTTTCGGCCGTACAGGTATGACGTATGTGCTACTATTTGCGCATTTTAAAATTCCTTATATGAGTAAATTACATGAATTAAT
>JBBMKE010358579.1:0-13131 GCA_037834125.1 Lippia alba | reverse complement strand
GCAGCAGCAAGATGAAGTGGGGTGTTCCCTTTCACGTTCCTCATCGATAGTATTTCTGATAACGAGCAATTCTTCTCAATGGAATCGATCATTCGCTCGATATGATAGATTATATCGGAGGGGAACTGGGAGTGGTAGCTGGAAATGGTTATGTGCAGAGCTGTTTCCTCAGATTTAGTGAGCTTAGTGATGTGGGCTCTTGGATGTTTCCTGTAAATCTCCACAACTTGATCTCATTTCTTCTCCATTGTCAGTTTGAAGAGATGGTCCTCGACAAATTCTTCGCTTTTTGGTGTTTCTTCTATCATTTTGGTGGATCTTAAGCATATCTGAAGTTGCTACCATGAATATATAGATAGGGTCTATGGCTGAGTGTATACTGATCCTTTTTCAGCACAAAGAAAAATTATATGAGTAATAAAAGGCCGGGGATTGCTACGAATATCCTCAAGGTTCAATTCATATTAAGGAAAAATCTAAATTACGAAAAACACCTTGAGAATTTTTGGTAAATGTCCTAATCATGATGTTTTCATAAATTGAAATATTTTGAGTTTTTGCTATGTACAAATTGTAATAATCATATAATATATATATATATATATCGACATAGTTATTTACATATTTTACCCCTGTGTTAGGTGAAATGGGCAAAAAAACTGTGTTATAAAAATTAACAAAAAAACCTTGTGTTTATAAAATTTTTGCATGAAAACCCTGTGTTACAAATATTAACACAAAAAATCCTGTATTTTCAAAATATTTGCATGAAAAATCCTGCTTTAGCGTTCTCCATGCAAATATTTTTGAAAACACAGAATTTTTTGTTTTAATTTTTGTAACACAGGGTTTCTATACAAATATTTTGAAAACACATGATTTTTTTTTAATCATTTCACCTAACACAGGGGTATAATGTAAATAACTCTATATCGACAAGATAACATTAGGGGTTTTAGTGAGGCAAACTGAGAGATAACCAACGACAACTAAAATAGAACAAAAACTTTAAAGTTTGACTTATTTAATTTTATAAATAAATATATTACATTTGTTATTTAATTGAATATATTTTCTTAAATTTCACACATTCTCCTCTTATTATACTCATTTAGTCGGACAAAACTTAGAATTACCTGGGTGTTGGGGAGAATCAAATCAAGAAGTCGGCTAAAGATAATCCCTTTCTCAGTTGTATTTCTCCTTCATCAAGTTATTCTATATTCTTTAAGAGCTTAGAACAATTGTTTCCTTCACTAAACTAAGTAAAGATGAGATCGTACAAATAAACAATAAAAAGAATTAAGTTAAAGAGACTGCGAGGCATTTTACCCTCTTACTTGAGCTTTGGAGAAAAGAACAAATTATTATTGTCTCCAAAGCATGGAAATTAGTTCCATAATTGAAGGCTGTGATTCATTTAATCATTTATCCATTATGTGATTAAATTATATATGCTAAAAATGGTATGCTTCTTTAGGCTTTATTCGTTTAGAGAAACATACGGAAATAGGAAAAAAGATTGTAGTCTAAACTAGTGGAAAGCAGCTTCATTAAAAAGCCATAATTATCTTTAGTCTTTCTTGTTTTATTATTTGATTTATTTCTTTATTTTTGTATTGCCGGTTTAAATTTATTACGTTCATAAAATCAAAGAAACACAAAAAACTATGTTATATTTTTTATAATTTATAGATATCAAGGATTGTTGTACAAACATGTGTCTCTTACTCTCTTCTACTAGAAAATAAAATAACTAAATATAATTATTTAATCACTAATTAAGCTTGGTCTAATCATAATCGTTTAACAAAAATGATTAATATGATATGATATGTAGGGTCATCCCTTGTAGCATAAATCATAGGTGCCCTTAATGTGTAATATTCCCATGCCGACAAAAGCAATTCTTTTCCTACGTTATACGCAATGCATGAATTCCTTTTTCCTTTTTCTGTTCTTTGAATATATGTATGAAGGTTTAAGGACTTGCAATGATTCGCAGAAAACAAAATAATCTATTATCCCATTACTAAATTATCTCAGAGGAAAAAGAAGAAGAAAATGGTTGATGCAGTTGCAACAGTGGCTCTCGAAACCCTTCGAGATCTTTTGATTGAGGAAGCCAAGTTCTTATCTAATGTTGGTGGCCAAGTTGAGGAGGTTCGCAGGCAACTCGAAACCATGCATTCTTTCTTGAAGGATGCTGATAAAAGAAGAGAGAGCTACAACTCCGAAACAGTGCGTGATTGGGTTTTCAAGCTTCGAGATTTGGCCACTCAGGCTGAGAATGTGCTTCAAAGATATGCTATTCAAGTTCAATCCGAAAGGCAAGGAAAAAATCTTAAAGATAGACTCAAACGTTTTACTTGTATTTTGGGTGAGTGTTTGAATGTGCACCAGATCGGGAAGGAGATCAAAGACATCAGATCCCGCATGGCCGATCTCACCAAACGAGCAGAGTCTATGACTAAAATAGAAGAAGGCTCTTCAAATTCGGTCGACTATGATGTCGAATGGTCGAGGAAAACATTTGGTTACGAGACTGAACAACATTTTGTTGGTATGAAGGATGACATACAACTGCTGGAATCACTGCTGACAAGTAGTGATGAGAGATCAAACAGAGTAATATCCATATGTGGAATGGGCGGATTGGGGAAGACCACTCTCGCCACAAAGATTTACAGAGGAGAGACCGTGCAACGCTATTTTGATGTTCGGGTGTGGGTTTGTATAAGCCAACAGTTCCAACTCAAAACTGTTCTTCAAGAATTACTGAAGCAATTTCTCCCAAGTGAAGAAAATCAAATCAGGGAAATGGAGGAAAATGAGTTGGGGAGGAAGTTGCTTGGTGTGCAAGATGAGAAGAAATGTTTGGTGGTTGTTGATGACATATGGGAAGTTGATCATTGGAATACCTTAAGTCGTTTCTTCCGCATTGCAGAGGACCATTGCAGAGTATTGGTGACAACAAGAAATGATAATATCGGTGCAGGAGAGTATCATGTCCACAACCTCAAGTATTTGAGCGAAGGTGAAGGCTGGGAGTTATTACAAAAGATAGCACTACCACAAGGTTAGTATCACACTCTTTTCTTCTTTGTGGCCAATAAATATACATATAGTTGTGTTTTCTTTGCCTCAATAATGAGATTTATGTCATAGGAAAAATTGATAGAGATGGACTTTTACTGATTACACAACAGAAAAGTATCTGCTCATTCACAAACGAAAATCCCATTTCAACGTAACATAACGAAGAGAAACTAAAAAAGATAACTCAATTCTTCTTCTTCAGAGAAATTTTTATAAAGGGTTTGTGGTTGGTATTACCACTTAGATCTCAGAGGCAAAGGTGGAGAAAAGAAAACAAATAAAATCGTCATGAACAAAAATACTATAATTACTCCACAAATTAGTTGTGGAGGGTCTAAACTTTAAATTCATGTTTATTGATGCCCAGTTGCCCATTCATTTCTTAAGAATTGGCCTATTTTCGGATGCATGAATTTTATATTCATGAAGATTGCAGGCTGCGGGGTGGGTGTGGTGGACTGGTGGGGGCGTGTTTAATTGCTTCATTAATTGAAATTGATTCAAGCTAGCCCATTGTTGCTGTTGGCATTTATACAGTGTTTATCATAGTTACGGACTTACGACAATTTTGATGATCTTCTCCTTTCCGCATAATTTGGTGAATATATAATCAAATTCGTCGCCCATTTGTGAAGAAAGAAATTTATTTTGCAAGACTTGACCGCATAAAGAATATGTTGCATGTTCGGAGGGGAAATTTCTAGTCCCAGCCACAACCAGTTCCGAGGAAATAATACTGGCAAATATATAATATATGTTTTTTTAGTAATTATATTTTCTAAATTTTATACTAATCATATGAGATGTGTAAAATTCTCTCTCTTATTACATTTGAACCATGTTTGAGTTAGAAATACTGGTTGGGTAGTATATCATGGCATTTCATTATTTAATAATTATTAATTATCGTAAATAACTTGTACATTGGATGACAGGGTAGAATATTAGATAAATGAAATTAGGGGAGTTGAAAAAACTTATAAATTTACAAGCTGATTTTTAATTAATATTAGTAAAAAGCATAATACTAAGTGACATAACTTAGAATTTCATCCCTATGGGAGCTACAATTGATAATAAGAGTTTTACACCTATTTGATCTAGCATGACTCGACACATGGAAATTGACTGTAAAATAAAAAATATATATTTATATATCACACGCGCTGGCCATGTATCCAATAAAAGTATTCTTTATAAAATTATTCTAAAATCTAATAATCTTAAATAAATAAATCGAAAGTAATTAATTATGATATCAAAATGTATTATAATAATATAATTTATCAAAATAAATATTTAAATTAGCAATGAAAAAAAGAAATTCAAATGTAAGCATATTAAATAAATATATCAAAATTAATTATCATATTAAAATATATTGCATAATATATTATAAATTGAATTCATTTTTCATCCCAAAAGGTTTTCGAAAATTTTAATTCTTAATTTATTAAAATGATTTAACATGATATATTTTTAATTTATATATATATATATATATATAGGTAAAGAATAGTTATGTATGTCATTAAAAGTTGTTATTTTGGAAAGAATGCACATTTGTTTTGATTTCTTTTAATTAAATTATATTAGGATGAAAATAAGTTCAAGTGCATATAAAAATTTATGATGCTAGTAAATATAAAATTTATCTATATTAACTTAAGAAACCAATTTTATAAAATTTAAATTTAAACACCAAATCCCTAGTTTTAATATTATATTGAAATAATCAACATATATATTTATAGAGAAAATAGATTGCTTACTTACCATGCACGTTAACTTTATTAAGCATATCTCCATAATAATATAGTTATAAGTTCAATTTTGATAAGTTTTAAAAGTTTATATATTTATAATATAACTAAATTTAGATAGACTTATAATATGATTGGGGGAAAAAATGACTATCTTTAAATTGCTCTTTTTCTCATTTTGTTTCTCTTATTAAAATTTTGCATCGCCATTTTTTCTTGTTTATAGTGTAGAGTTTTAAATTGAAGCTGCTTTTTTTATTATTAAGTTCACGCATGTAATAGAAATAGTTAAAAGGGTAGGTTCGTATAAGAAATTTTTTGAAAAAAATGTTTATACATTTCAAAATTAATAAAAAATAAAATAAGGTGTAGTGCTTGATTAATAACTTGTGGAGTAAGAATATATTCATTCTCATAACACAATTAGGCATATTAACTCACAAAAACATTACAACAAATTAATATATTGCGCTTTTAACAAGTTGTTTAAGAAAAGCGAAAAAAATAATATTATACAAAATCTTACATAGATAATAAGAAATTATAATTAATTACATCAAGTATTTTATCATTGTATCTATAAGATATAATCTTACAAGTGCAAAATATATATTTTTTCTTTAATCTTCATCAACTACATATTTTTATATAATTTGTTCTACATTTTACTAATCCTAACATATTATCAATAAAATTTTGTTTTCACCATCCCAAATTCTTTATAATGTAGCAATTTCAATAGAATTACGAGGAGAAAAAAAAATGATGTAATTCTAATGATCTATCTAAAATATGTATATAAGTTTTTGCATATAAGCTGTATTAAGTTAATATATTGATGGGAGTGTCATCAATCAGAGTTATATGGCTGAGTTCGACAAAATTTTCATGGATTTTTCTTGTCATTAACTTTGAATATCCAAGAATTTTCTGAGGAGTTGGTATCAATTATCAAGTAATTATTGTGATTGCAGAGCTACCTACGATTGAGCTAACCTTGTTCGAAGAATTAGGTAGAGAAATGGTACGAAAATGTGGGTATTTGCCGCTAGCAGTTTCTGTGATTGGTGGAATTTTGCGTCAGGAAAAAACTCCGAGCGGGTGGGAGAAAGTATGCAAAAATATTGATTCATATCTGCAACGCGGACATGGTGTACAACCAAACAAAAAAGTGACGCAAATATTAGAGTTGAGCTATAATATGTTGCCTTTTAATTTGAAGCCGTGTTTTCTTTATCTTGGATGTTTCCAAGAGGATACAGAAATACCTTCACAAGAGTTGTACTTATTATGGATGGCGGAAGGAATGATTTCATCTGAAGATAGAGGAAGAGAAGAGACTTCGAGAGACGTCGCCGAACGATATTTGTGTGAGTTAGCAAGCAGGTGTATGGTTCAATTGACAATGGATGAAGAGTCCACATATAATAGGTTTAAATCGTGCCGTCTTCATGATCTCATGAGAGATCTTTGTCTGTTGAAGGCAAAGGAAGAAAGGTTTCTTGAGGTTGTGGATACGGAGATGGGAAGTGATGATGTCATTTCAGCAAGTCGATTGGCAATTCATGTGAATAAACCCCTGCAGGATAACATTAGTGAATATAAACACTTGCGATCTCTTATGTTCCCTAGGAAAGGCTGGACACCATTTAGGGAATGGAATCAATTGGTTTCGGTGAATTTTGGAATGTTTAAGTCTCTCAAAATTTTAACATTGGAAAGTTTTAAATTTGGAGAATTGCCCGAGGGAATTGAAAAATTGATGTTATTGAAGCACTTGAGTGTGGCAGCTAGTGCGGTGGGTAAGCTGCCATCAGGTATTTGTAAGCTACCATGTTTACAATCTCTTGATCTTCGTACAGATTATACAATTAAATTACCTAATTCTATTCATAAGTTGAGGAGTTTGAGGCATTTATTTTTAACTTTCGACGGGAGGGAAGTTGTTGGAAGGGGGAAATTGAAATTGTGTGGGTTGATTGAACTGGAGACATTGATTGGGTTCAATAGTAAGTTGGACGACATTACCGATTTGATTACAATGCCTAAACTTAGAGTATTCAGGGGAAAATTTTTGGATGAATACAGTCTGTCGATAATTGTTGCTCATATCTTGGAAAACCAAGACCAATTCCGAGAGATACATCTTACTATTTCACTGGAAGATGGCTGCTCAATGGATCTTCTTTGCAAGACACTCATGTGTCACCCACTAAGTTGCTTGGTTATTTGGGAATGTCGTGTGAACAAACTACCATCCTACGAACCTCAATTTGGTAAGAATCTGATTAGATTGGGGTTATATAAATGTTATATATCAGAAGACCCAATGGAAATGCTAGAGAACCTTCCCATGTTGCGATTCCTTGCATTCATTGAGGATTCATTTATTGGGAAAGAGATGGTTTGCGGGGCAAATGGATTTCCTCAACTCAGGAAGCTTACTCTGAGGGGTTTGCCCAATATAGTGGAATGGAGAGTGGAGGAAAAAGCAATGCCCAACCTCATCAAGCTATATATCGGTGATTGTCAGCAATTGAAAATGATTCCAGAAGGATTGAAGTTTATCACTACTCTCAAAGAGCTGACAATTTCATTCATGCCAGAAGAATTCAGAGACAGGGTAAGAGTGGTGGAGGGTAAAGAAGGAGAAGATTATCACAAAATCACACACATACCTTCCATTCTGATAGATGTATGGTGAATTGGTACTTAGTGAGTCACTACAATCGGTTGAAGACTTTTGCATGAGAAGATTAATTACTTAAGCAGCAGTTGAAGATTTGAAGTGATATTTTAACCTTCAATTTTCACGCAACTTTTGCATTAACTTTTCCTTAATCCAAGATTCCATTTTTATTTATTTATTTATTTTGATATATTGTATTATTATTTTGAAGGGCTGTAAATATGTTTGGTAATTCTAAATTTTACTCCATCTATTGTTCCCTTATCAACTACCAAATGTAATATAACAAAATAAAAAAAAACTATCAAATTTAATATTTATCATTTTCTATTAAATATTCAATCAAAATTTGCTATTAGATTTATAGAAACGCAGATATAACTGAATAGTTCACAAAATATCTTAAGCAACTTATACTTCAAATTAGATTTCAAATTTCAATTTCAGAAGTTCTTAATTTTGCAAATAAGAAGTAGTGATAAAGTCAATATTTAAGATTCAAATAATTTTTAAAGTATAATAAATATAAAATGCAAAATTCTAGAAATTTTCAACATGTTTACAATGACTCATAATAGTTGGTCAGGACTAAAATTGCAAGAATGTCGTGTTCAAATTCAGCTAGAGTGGTCTATACTCGCACTTCTAAAAAAAATTATTTTGTTGTGTTGTATCATGTTAGATAATCGTGTCTGATACTGTATTTGACACTTCTCATACGAGAAGTTCAAAAAAAAATATGTATTGTCTTATCCGTAACTCAGTATTTATATTCGTGCATCATAATCTATACTTTAATTCATTCCGAAAGAGAGATGTGTACATCTGAAATATTTTATACATCTCTAACAATTTTTTTTTGTCCCAATCTCTAACTGTTAATAGTTTAGTTTAATTTGAATTTTTTTTAATACACACGCACACCCATAGTTTAATATTTTTTTAATACACACGCACACCCATAGTTTAAATGTTTTGTTTAAGTATTCATTCGTAAAAATCAAATAAAAAGCTCAAAAACACATATACTACAAATTCATATGTTAACCATTTTAAAAGATATTGAATTATAAATGTGAAAAATCATATAAATAAAGAAATTAAAATTTTCTAACGTGATTGCTGAAATAAATTTTGTAGGTATTAGAAAATTTCAAAAAAATTTATATATAATATGCAAACTCAAAAATATGTATAAAATTATAATAATGTAATGAACGGATAATATATAAAGATAGTGGTATATATATATATATATAAATATAATGTAAACCTAAGTTAAAATATGAAAAAAGACATTAAAAATATATCAAAGTGTTGTAAAAAATCAAATAAGAAAAAAATAATAAATATGATGCAAAAATATAATAAGATACTTGAAGTATAACGAAGATACTTGAAATACAAACAAACACATAGAGAAAGGGAAATTTTGATGAATAGAAATATAGAATGTATAACTTACCCATAAACAAATGGAATGTCTCGACGAAGAATAATTTGGGATGTTTAGAAAATGAATGTAGAATATTTGGAAAACGTATTTAAGGTGTGATTACTAACAAAGTTTATAACTTTTTTTTTTCGGATTACCAAATGCATATGGATTCTAGATATCAAAATATTTTTGAATTTGAATGTTTTATCAAACTACTAATTTAAATTTTGATAATACCAACAAATATTGAGAGTTTTACGATAATTTGAATTTAAGAGTCTTAAAGTTTTAAATAATTAAATATTTAAAAATATTATTTATTTACGTAATATAAAATTCTATGAGATTTCTATCTAACTGATTTTGAGATTTATAAGATAACAGATTTTGATATTTCAATGATATAATTCTAATTTAAGGAGTTTTAAATTTTAGATAAACTCAATAAATAAAAATTTTAGATAAACATTAAATATTTTAAAATTATTATTTATTACTTAATATAATATTCAAATTTAATGAGATTTCTGTCTAACTAATTTTGAGATTTATAAGATAACAAATTTTGATATTTCAACTATACAATTCTATTTTAAGGAGTTTTAAATTTTAGATAAACTCAATAAATAAAAGTTTAGATAAATATTAAATATTTTAAAATTATTATTTATTTACTTAATATAATCAAATTTATTGTGACTATCCACGTCAATGTACACGTGGATAGTCTCGAGGGTTCTGAATTATATATATATAAAGATTATAATTCATTTTTTTAAAAAAATATATTTTGATAAAGTAGAAGAATTAATTAATTTCTTTGAACTCCTCTAAATTCTGAAAATCATAACTTAGAACATTTTAAAATTTTACCTAAATTTGCTGGGCAAACTCAATCAAATAGGGCTTCAGAAGAATATTAATATATTATACTATTGTTGTGTGTTAAATAGAAATTGTAATAAAGACAACTGGTAATGACAAAAATAATTAAGTGACTCTCTCGCATTTTAGACTATCTATGAACCTCGTTGTATAAACTAGCTAAAATTGACTAAGGCAAGTCCTCGTTCAGCTAATGTCCTCGTTCTATAAAGGGTTCACCTCGTAGGAGTGCACCTCGTACGTAAGAGCGTCCATCTCGTAAGAGCTTGGTATACCCCTTAAAAGTGGCTAACGTAAGTGCTCGTCTTATAAGTGCTCAGCGTGTAAGTGCTCTCCCCTCGAGCTCTCAGCACGAGCCCAACGTCGATGGTTGCCCCTCACTCTCCAACACCCCGCATTCTAAGTACGTGGCCGTAATTCTCGTGCCCACTAAGTTAGAACGAGCACACACGCTCTCTAACCTAGGGTATAAAAAGTATTTTTTTTACCAGAACAGGACACGCTCACAAAAAATATACCAATACTCTGCCAAAATTTCTACTCACCTGCTAAAATCCAAGCAATCGAATTTGGTAAAAGAACCCACACTCAATTGATTCATCGGAGATTCGAAGCCTATTATACACTTTTAAAGGCGACCAATTTCTGGTGTTATCAGTTAGGCACCGTCCATGGGAAACCATCGGATTTCCCAATCTTGTCTCAAAATTTGTTCTTTTGTTTCGTTGAGGATGACCGGATCCGATAACCTTAATTGCGGCGAGCGAAGTTCCAGCTTACCGCTATGTTTATCCCCAACCCGAATAAGTCAAGAGAATGTCAACGTGTTGTGCCGCCTAACGCCGACATTCCCCCATAAGAGAAACCGAACTGGAGCCATCGTAGGCTTTAGTCTACCTGTGCAACCTATGGAATCCCTCGGCACCGGAATGAATCAAAACTTAAACATTCCGGTAGGTATAAACCCGCTACTTTTGAGCCCATTGTTGTTTAATCCGGTATGGGGACTTCAAGGTGGAGCGCAAGCCCAGATTGGAGGAGTTCAACCCACTATCGCTCCATCTCGCGTTATCGTTCAGACGAGCAGGGCAAAACTCACGGCTAACCGGCCGCTACAAGAGGAACCGCCCATCCAAACGGATTTCCCACCCGTTTGCAACTCGGCGAATCCGACAGTAGACGGACCGAGCCGAGTCCATAACCTTCCTCAACCTCTGGGCGAAGGTGATCGAGTCCCTTTTGTGCGACGTGACAGAAAGCAACCCTTGGAAGAAAATAAAGAGAAATTGGATCCTCTCAAACCCTCTCAACATGATGAAATTCGAGCGAGGGAGAGAGAGCATGACCACCTTATTCAGTTGGAAGTAGAGGACCAGAACTTATACACCGCCTTGAACAAGATTGTTGAAGGGTCTCAGGTTGGCAATCAGGAGGAGACTAATCTTCGAGCTGCATGACGTCGTGATGAAGAGGCTCGCTGCGGACCAGTGCGACATCAAGATGAAGAGGTCTTCGACGATGCCCGAAGTGATCGGGAGAGACCCATCGAACTCTCCTCACGTTGGAGGCGTAGACGACCTTGGGGACCGAGCGCTGAGCCAACTTTGCCACTTTGCAAAAAAATCTTGATGGCCCGAGCGGGAGTAAGGTCCCCACCAATCTGCCCCGCTATGATGGTACGGGTGATCTAGAAGAGCACGTGGTTGCATTTGAGCACCTCATCCACTTATATAATCATCCATTGGACTTTTAGTGCAATATTTTTGTCACTTCGCTCACGAGAACCGCCTCTGATTGGTTCAAACAGCTTCCACCTGGTTCGGTTCAAAGCTTCGATGACCTGTGCAGACAGTTCGATAGCCATTTTAGCCCTCTAAAAGTGTCTAAGCTACCCACCACATGTCTTTGAAATGTTGAGCAAGACCCGAATAAAACTCTACGGGAGTACTTCACTCGCTTTGGTACCAAATTAACTAAAGTAGAGACCCTTTCCGACGATTTTCTAAGGCAGGTAATTTACCAAGGGTTGAATAGTTCCAAGATCAATACGGAATGCGAAGATGCTATCGCCCGTAAAAGGCCCAAAGATATGATTAAGCTCCGAAAGATAGCAAGCGAGTACATGGAACAAGAAGACATGGCGCTCATGAAACGAGCACGCATCTAAGACAAATTGTAGAGGAGCTCCAATCGGGAGGAGCGCAGAAAAAGACGAGCCAGACCTTTTCCTGGGGTGCGCAAGTTGAACTCACCAAATGCAACTCCGAGATTCTAAACATTATTGGTTCCAAAATGTTCCAGAAGCCTCACTCGATGCCCCAAAACTAGAAGAACTCTCGCTCTAACAAGTTGTGCGTTCCACCAACAAAACGAATATGATATAGAAGAGCGCATCAGCTTAGAGAAGAGATCCAGCGCTTGGCAGCCGGCAAAAAGTTGTCAGAATTTGTTAAGTCCATGGATCGAAATCATAGGAATCAAGGAGATAGAGTTCGCTCTCGCTCGCGCAGCCCTCGCAGGTCACGCTCGCGTAGCCCCCGACACAATCGACGAGTAACTAAAGACACTATGAAAGCACCTGATGATAACATGCCCACTCGAGGAGTGGTTAATATGATAGCCGGAGGAGCAACGAATGGTGATACCAAGACCTTACAAAAGAAAGTAGGATGCTGATTTAGCCATGAGCCTAACACTCTTGCTCAGCACATCTTCCATGTTGAGAAAGGCGAGGTCTTGAGCTTTACCGATCGAGATTTTGATAATGTCATGGTCGATAAAGATGGTGAGTGCCCAGACTGTCCGATGGTAATGGATATCAATATCTACAACACCCAAATCACAAGGGTATTGGTAGATAATAGAAGCTCAGTGTATGTCTTGCTACTCTTTACCATCAAGAAGTTATGTGGAAATGATGTCTCGCTGGATGTCGTAGAGACTCTTCTCCTCGGTTTCGGGGGATCAGAGTTATACCCGCTCGACCAAGTAAGATTGGCGAGCTTCTTAGGTAACCTGCCGAATAGAGTCACGGTCTCATTGATCTTTACGGTGGTCGAGGTTAATCTTCCATACAACGTGATCCTTGGGAGACCTGCTCTTGCGAAATTTAAAGCCATTCATTCCGCGTTCCACCATAAGATGAAGTTTCCGACTTCTAACGGAATCGGAGAAGTAAATTGTAGCACCTCCCCTAGTACTACAACCCCCGCACCGCAGCACTTCCCAAGTAAAGGATAGCTCCTCCACCCAAGAAA